>VDFB02037660.1:0-17973 GCA_007258455.2 Sequoia sempervirens | reverse complement strand
GATTCACTCCATGGCCTCATAAGTGCTTTTGACCCTACCACACTTAGGGAAGCAATCCAAAAGGCCACGTCTTAACGCCAAAACAAGGGAAAGTGAAAGAGGCCACTCAAAAGGAGACGATAAACCCTTCATGAATGTAAATGTAATCAAATCTGCAACAGGATGGGATCCTAATACTAAGAATAAACTAAGGACAGAAATTCTAAGTGAAAATTCTGAGACAGATAAAATTTTCTGAATACTTCTCTTATTGCCGAATGTACTGGATGCAGAACATTAATAAATTTCGATGTCTGCAAAGGAGAACGGACCTCACATAAGTAAGAGGGAGACACTCCTCAGATGAGACACGTCTCATGAGAGGACGTGTCTCCACAAAGTGGAGACACGTCCACTCATGGGACGTGTCCCTTCAAGCGCAGAGCTCCCTTAACTAATGTTAACCAAAAACGTAACATACATTCACTTAGATGAAATGCGTAATCATCTAAACTTAGTTCCGTTTAATATTTGCAAGGAGATCGATCAAATTTATCAGATCTGAAACTGACTTATTTGATATTAATAGATATTGAGAACAGCAGGATCGAATACAAATATTTGATCGTAGCTATCTTCAATCAACACTCCCTCTTAGCTAGGGAAGATATTACAAATCAAATAAGTAGAGATATCACCTACACACGTGATATCGAAGATATGATATGATTTCTCAAGATTGTCAAGTCACATGACATTCTTCATAATCACATCTTCATTATGGTATGTGCACTGACATCGAGTCACACGATGTCTACCATAATAATTCATGACATATCCACGGATATAATTATCCACCATGATTATCTCTTAGGAATCACAATGATCTTCAAAAGACATCAAGTCCCATGACATCCATCAAGGTGTCCAAGAGATACCATCATGACATGTCCACAGATATCAAGTCACATGATATCTATCATGATAGTTCAAATTAACATTGTAAAGTTGTCACCTTACAATGTCACATACAAGTGTTCATTATTAGAAAGATCGTCACCTTTCAATAATGTACATAGGGAAAGAGAGAGAGCCCATAAAGTCATGGAGTCACACACATGACAAAAGAGTTTACACATTTAAACATCTTTATATATTAGTACAATTTGATAAACAATTTGAATTTCAAACATAAATAACAAATTACATTTCAACCATACCAAGTTTCTTCCTGAAGTGCTCTACCTTGATTCGGGAGAGAGGCTTGGTGAGAATGTCTGCAGTTTGATCATTTGTACTAATATACTCCAACTGAATTACTTTCCTTTCCACCATATCTCTTACATAATGATAGGAGATCTCAATGTGCTTAGATCTATCATGAAAGACAGGATTTACAGAGAGTTTGATACAACTCTGATTATCACAATGAATAATTGTAGGATTCAAGGGCTCACCAAAGAGTCCCACAAACAACTTACGAAGCCAAACCGCTTCTCTTGCTCCCATTGAGGCTGCAATGTATTCGGCTTCTGTTGAACTCTATGCAACTGAAGATTGTTTTCTGCAAATCCAGGAGATCATAGCTGATCCTAAACTAAAGCAACATCCTGATGTGCTTTTTCGATCGGTTACATTTCCAGCCCAATCTGAATCAGAGTACCCATGTAGATCTAGTTGATCATTCTTGTAAAGAAGACCATATCCAATAGTACCTTGAAGATATCTCAATATATGTTTCACAGCCATTAAGTGAATTTCCTTTGGCTCACACATGAACTGGCTGAGAACATTCATTTTTTTCAACAAACACTATGGAGATACGTCGTAACGGAATGCATCAAGTCAATCATGCAATACGTAAGGGTTGGATGCGCACATGAATTCTCTGCTTCTTTCCAATTTGCTTGTGAAGAAGGTTGGTTTTGGGGGTGTGAACATCAGGAGTCTACCGTTAACATTCAAGACTCTTTCGGAATATGTCAATGGTATGCTTCCTTGGTTTAGTATAATGCCCTGGAGTTTGCATACTTTTAGAGTAGACTAATAGAATGCCTAAGTCTTTCATATCAAATTCAGAAATTAGATCCTGCTTCCCTTGAGCAATGAGGTGATCTTCTCCTGTTATTAGCAGGTCATCAACATATAAAATAATTATTAGCATATCACCTTTGATTACCTTGAAGTAGAGATTGGAGCCGGCCTCATTCTTGGAAAATCCTAATCCCAAGAGATAGGCATCCAGTCTTTCATACTGGTCACAGAACACTGTTTAAGTCCATAAAGGAAAATACTGCCCGGTCGCATACATGAAGTCGAGGTTTATGTATCCGCGAAACCTTCCGGGCTGTTCTGAATGAACTTCCTCTTCAATGGTTCCCATTAGGAGGCGTTTTCTATCCATTTGATGGATCTTCCAGCCTTTAGCTGCTGCAATGGCTAACACTGCTCTCACTGATGTGTAACGGACAACAGGCGCAAATGTTTCTTCGTAATCAATGCCTTCCTTTTGAGAAAAACCTCTTGCCACAAAACGTGCTTTATGTTTTTCTATACTGCCATTAGCAGCATGCTTGATTTTGAAGAGCCATTTGGAAGAGACAACAGATTTCCCTTTTGGTCTAGGCACTACATCCCATACATCATTCTTTAGAATGGACTGATATTCCTCCGTCATTGCATCCTTCCATGCTTGATGTTGGAGGGCTTTTGTAACACTGTCAGGTTCTGAGTTTAAGATGTTGTTTATTAGAGCAACATAGCCAGAGAAACGTTTGGGTCTTTTACTCTCCCTAAACGTTCCTTTGGGTGCTGCATGAACCTCAGCTTCTTTGAGCATCTTCCTGGCCCAAAGTGGTCTCTTTCTGTTATTGTCATTTGAATTCTCACTTGATGGAAGTTCGTGTGACATATCCTCAGAATGCTCCCTCTGAATCTCAGAATCAGGTTCCATCTCAGGTACTCTAGGGGAAAGGGTTTCTATCTCAGAGGAGCTTCTTGGCCTTTTGAATGCAAGTCTTCTTCAAAGATGACATCTCGACTCAACTCAATTTGATTCTGCCCGGGAATGTAAATCTTGTACGCTTTGGAATTTTCACTATAACCCATAAACACCCCCTTCTTTCCGGAAGGTTCTAGTTTGAATCTCTTCTCTTTAGGTACATGAATATAGACAGGACAGCCAAAGATCCTAAAATGACTGATGTCAGGTTTCATGCCGGTAAAGGCTTCTTTAGGAATTTTGTTATCAAGATGGGAATGAGGACATCTATTTTGAATATAGACAGCAGTCCTAGATGCTTCTGCCCAGAAAGAAGATCAATGTTTTGGTCAAGTAGCATTGCTTTAGCAGCTTCTACAATGGTTATGTTTTTCCTTTCAGCAACCCCATTTTGTTGGCGATTGTAGGCAACTGTGAACTCCCTCTTAATTCCAGCTTCTAGGCAAAATTCCTTAAAAATCTCAGAGGTGTATTCTTTCCCATTGTCTGTCCTTAAGGTTTTTATTTTCTTTCCGGAGAAATTTTCAGAAAGGGCTTTGAACTCTTTGAACTTTTTGAGGATTTCTATTGATTCTTTACACTTAAGGAAATAGATCCAGGTTTTCCTAGAGAAGTCATCTATAAATATGACATAGTAAAGAAATCCTGCCTTAGAGGGTACAAACATGGGTCCACATAAGTCTGAGTGAACCAATTCTAACACATTAAGAGTTTTGCTCAAACTAGAGGGAAAGGATCCCTTTGAATTCTTCCCTAAGGCACAACCTTTGCAAGTTCCTTCATGAGATGATTTTAACTTAGGTAAGCCTGTTACAAGTTTTTCCACAGAAGGTAGGGCACGGAAATGAAGGTGACCTAATCTTCTATGCCAAATCTCATTTGAATAAAAGGTGTCAAGGGTAAGGGCTTGATTAACTTCAGTGCATAGTTTATAAAGGTACCCTTGTCTTACGCCTATGGTTAGGGCTTTCTTGATAGTTGAGTTTTTAGGCCAAGCAAGAACTTTTCCATCTATAAAGGCAACTCTATAACCATTGTCTTCAAGGGCAGAGATGGATATAAGATTCCTCTTTATTCCAGGTAAAAACAAGACTTCAGTGAGTTGAAGAGAAAGCCCAGATTTCAACTTGATGGAGCAAGTTCCAACCCCTCTTACAAGGTGTGCTGAATCATCCCCGATGGTTACTTCTTCATCAATCCTTTCGGTCAAAGTATCTAAGTGTTCTCTGAATCCTGTGATATGTCTAGAGGCACCACTGTCAATCACCCAGTTGAGAGTGTGGTCGGATACTTGACTAGATAGGGCTGAATAGAACACAAAGTTCTCAGGTTCATGATCTGAATTTGACTTTCCTACTTTAGCAAAGGAAGTTTGTTGTTTAGTCCTATCAGGGCACTTCATTGCATAGTGACCATATTGATCACATCTAATGCATTATACTTGAGAGATATCTTTCTTCTTATGAGATCCCTTTCCATTGGAATTTCTCTTTCCTTTGGAAGACCCTGTCTTGAAGGATTTTTTCTTACTCTGTTTATTAGATGTGGAGTTGAGTGCAAGAATGTCTTCACCTATGTTCTTTTGTTTATTCTCTTTAGAGGAGAGTCTGGATTCTTCTTGAAGACAGTCAGATCTTAGCCTATCAAACTTAGGGAGTTTAGATCTTGCACTTACCCCTTGAACAAAAGACTCCCAAGAGTTTGGAAGACCTCCTAGAGCAATCAGAGTTAACTCTTTGCTGTCAATCTGATATCCAATGGCGGATAATTGATCCCTCAGTTCAATAATCCTCATGAAGTATGCATTAATGGACTCTCCTTTGTTTATTTGAACATTGTTGATTTGCCTTTTCAAAGCAAGAGTCCTACAGGTGTTGTTGATCTCATAGGTACTCTCAAGAGATTTGAACATGTGGTAGGCAGTTTCATGTTTAGCTAGGATGGGCACTATGTGATCCCTAACTGCATCTACTAGGATTCTCATGGCCTTTTCATTGTTTTCTGTCCATTGAGTTTTCTCAGATTCAGACTTTGGTTCCTTCAAGTTTTCTTTCACAAGTGAATCTAGCTTATTCTCTCTAAGGATCATCATGATTCTAAATTTCCATGATGTGAAATTGTCTGCTCCTGCAAGGCGATCTTCAAATCTGATCACACTTGACATTATGAAGAATGTGATGCAAATTCGATTCTGGAAAATACGAATTCTTGAGCAGATTGATATTTAGATTTGATTAGGATTCACACAGCCTTAGCTCTGATACCATGTAAATGTAATCAAATCTGCAACAGGATGGGATCCTAATACTAAGAATAAACTAAGGACAGAAATTCTAAGTGAAAATTCTGAGACAGATAAAATTTTCTAAATACTTCTCTTACTGCCGAATGTACTGGATGCAAAACATTAATAAATTTTGATGTTTGCAAAGGAGAACGGACCTCACATAAGTAAGAGGGAGACACTCCTCAGATGAGACACGTCTCATGACAGGACGTGTCTCCACAAAGTGGAGACACGTCCACTCATGGGACGTGTCCCTTCAAGCGCGGGGCTCCCTTAACTAATGTTAACCAAAAACGTAACATACATTCACTTAGATGAAATGCGTAATCATCTAAACTTAGTTCCGTTTAATATTTGCAAGGAGATCGATCAAATTTATCAGATCTGAAACTGACTTATTTGATATTAATAGATATTGAGAACAGCAGGATCGAATACAAATATCTAATCGTAGCTATCTTCAATCAACAATGAAGAATGATGGACACAAAAAGCCATATCTTTCTTACAATGACCGTGAGGAGCTAACGAGGAAGAGCCTTTGTTTTGATTGAAAGAAAAAATGGGGGAAAGGACACATTTGTGGACAAGATGAAAAAGTGTGTTTTAAATGCAAAGGTGTATGGAAAATAGGACGCAGCCAAAAAGACTTTGCGAAGGAAGGCGTGTGTTTTAAATGCAAGGAAGAATGGGAACTAGGACATATATGTGGACGTAAGTGGAGCCAGGTCCACAACATTGAGGCAACATCCAATCAAGGGACAAGAAATGAAGATGAATAAGGACCAACCAAAAGAATAAGGTATGAAGAGGAGAATGAGGAAGGGGGGACTTTGGCCTCCATCTCAAAAGCATCAAAACATCATCCCTTTAGAATCTGTGGCGTAATTAAGGGAAAAAAAGTAATAGCCCTTGTGGATAGTGGGGCTACCCACAATTTTATAGATGAAAACCTGGCTACAAGGCTAAGATTAGAAATGGAACACTTCATAGGGTTTAAGGTAGCTTCAGCAGATGGATTCACCATACCCTGCATGAAGAAGATTTCCCAACTTACCATCACTATGGGGAGACACCAAATCAAGGAAAAGTTCTATGTTGTAAAACTAAGAGATATCGATGTAATTTTGGGTACTTCGTGGCTATATTCATTAGGAGATGTCAACATAATTTTCCAAAAATTGGAAATAAGATTAGAACAAAATGGGGAAAGGGTTTTATTGCAAGGTCTATCTAATGGATCTCCAAGGGTAGTTTCAGCCAAGAAAATGGAAAAAATCCTTAGGCGTGACCAAGTAGAGTGGGTGGCTCAATGTCTAATTCTAGATAAAACTACACCTAAGGGGAAATCAATCCATGTAGACATACAACCATTACTGAAAAAGCATAAAAAGGTCTTTAGTGACATTCCTCCGGGTCTTCCTCCGAAAAGAGATTTTGAACATTCCATTGAGTTAGAAGAAGGATCAAAACTAGTGGTTACTACCCCCTACCGCCACCCTCACAAATACAAGGAGGAAATTGAAAAAACCATAAAGGAATTATTAGAATTAGGGCATATCCAGCCAAGTTCCAGCCCCTTTGCCTCATTCGTTGTACTTTCAAAGAAAAAAGATGGCACAATGAAAATGTGCATTGACCATAGGGCATTAAATAAAAAGACAATAAAAATAGATACCCAATTCCTCGAGTTGATGAACTTATTGATGAGCTCCATAGAGCAGTCTACTTCTCAAAAATTGATTTAAAGTCGGGATATCATCAAATCAAACTAAGGGAGGAGGATATTCCAAGAAGTGCTTTCAAATGCCACTACGGCCATTTTGAGTTTCTCGTCTTACCCTTTGGATTAAACAATGCTCCAGCCACTTTTCAATCTTGTATGAATCATATCTTCAGAGGACAGTTGAGGAAGTTCTTATTGGTCTTCTTTGATGACATCTTAATCTATAGTAAAACTTTGGAGGAACATCTGAAGCATGTGGATGAGGTATTAGGAATACTTGAGCAACAATCCTTATTTTCCAAATTATCCAAATGTGAATTTGGTATGGAGGAAATCTTGTACTTGGGCCACAAAATCAATGCTCAAGGAGTAAAGGTAGATGAAGAAAAGATTGAGGCTATTCGAAGTTGGCCAAAACCATAAGCTCTAACACACCTTCGAGGATTCTTGGGACTTTGCAGTTATTACTGGAGATTTGTGAAAGGATTCTCAAAGCTAATCGCACCACTCACCGACCTCACTAAGAAAGGAGCATTCAAATGGAATGAAGAAACTCAAGCAGCCTTTGAAAAACTTAAGGAAGTGATGAGTTCTTGTCTCGTATTAGCAATACCAGATTTTCTCCTCCCCCTTCGAGTTATATTGTGATGCTTTAGGGGAAGGCATTGGAGCAGTATTAATGGAAACTAAGCAACCCATAGCCTTTGAAAGTAGGAAACTCAAGGACATAGAAAGAACTTACTCAGTTTATGACAAGGAAATGCTCGCAATTATGCATGCTCTTGCAAAATTTAGACAGTACCTGATTTGTGGAAGATTTATTGTTAAGACCGACCACAACAGTCTGTAGAAACCCTAGTTTCCCCCTGACACTGCTTCTAACTGAGTTTTGAGTTTTTCTGAAGGTTTTTGGTTTTTTTGCAATTTTTGTGTTTTTGATGCAATAAATGAAAGGTACGATTTTTGCAATAAATTGAAATAAATTCTATAAAAATAAAATAACTCTGGAAACTGTAGAATATGGATGCCAGTATCTTTATTTGATCTTCTCTACTGATTACAATAATACCCAGGTACATGCAATGAATAAAATAATGAATTTTCAATATTTAAAGAACCTGGTATTTGCTGCAACAGAAGTACAGATTGGTACGGCTGAGGTAATATATGCACTTCTCCCTTTGAAGGACGATCTCTGATGATGCCCAGGTAGCATGCGCCTGTACTGGAGAATGTAGGAAGTCAAGGAAAGAGGCGTTTCTCCTTCCAAACCAAAGACGGCTCAAGACTGGATGGTACGGCCAGAAATCAGATGGTACGGCCTGGTAAGTACGGCTCCAGCATGAATCATAAAGTAATAAACATATGCCGCCTTCTAAACCCTCTGGATCTCTTGATAATGGACGCCTAAATGAATGAAATGCTCTGAATGCAAACAACTGAATAAAACTCTGAAGATATTAATTTCTCTGAAGATCTGTGATTTCCTCTGAGTGAGAAAACCTCTGCTGGCAATAGATCAAGTGATATTTCACACTCTCTGAATTGCTTTCCGCTGGAGATGGCTCGTTCCCCAAGGAATTCGAGTTCAAACCCTAAGGTTCTGTGCTCAGATCAATTTGATCGGTTTCTCAAAATCCAATAATCACATAATGAAACCCGAGGCAAAAGAATCCACTTTATGTGCGCTAAAAGAAGTCGTTTCCTCCAAAGTAGGGTTTTAATAAATATTCACATTTTTAATCTTTTAATATTTCAATAGTCTCGAGTGAAAATATTTTATAATAATCATTAATTGCCAAACTGGCCCCTTTTGATGATGGGCGCACCCCTCAAGACAAAATCACTTAAGTTATAATTTTAAATTATAACTTTATATTATAATCATTATTTAATTAATATTTAATCAATGTAATTAAATATTAGCTCTATTTCAGATTACTTATCGGTTTCTACATTTAAAGATGCGATGGCGGCGAACTGCAGTGATTGGGATGCGCCAATACTGCTAAAAATAGCAGGGGTCCCACACTGCCTGCCAGGAACTGCTAAAAATAGCAATTCTGCAAAAAGCCTCCGATCGAGCCAGAACGAAAGACCACTGATCAAACTCTGCTAACTGAAGCTGAGCCAAGCTCCAAAGTGACCCTCTATCCAATCAATCAGCCTACGAGGGTCGTGTGATAGGCCAATCCTGTCCTCTGAGAGATGTCACTGAGAAGGGGACATGACACAGTCTAAGATTTTTCCTAAACCAAAAAGACTATAATGATAGGCAACAAAAATGGGTAAGTAAATTGCAAGCATATGATTTTGACATTGAATACATGAAGGGAAAAAACAACAGTGTAGTCGATGCATTATCACGAAGACCTTACCTAGGATCAATGACAACAATATCCACAAAATGGGAAACATCTATACTCACCGAATATGCTAAGGACTCGTTCTCAAATGATGTAATAGAAGGGAAGATACAAGACAAGCAGTATTGGGTCATTGATGACCTCATTCTTTATAAGGACCAAATATACATCACATCGGGATCAAAAGTAAAGAAGGAAATCTTGAAAAACTATCATGACAACCCAGCTGCGCGACATCAAGGATATCACAAGACTTATAAACAGATTAGGGAGAGGTTCACATGGAAGGGCCTCAAGGGAGATGTATTAAAACATGTAAGGGAATGTATGGTGTGTCAAAGAAACAAAGAGGAACACACTTATCCAGCATGATTATTTCAACCCTTGCCCATACCCAATCAAAAATGGGAGAGCATATCAATGGACTTCATAACAGGATTGCCCAAGGTATAGGGAAAGGACTACATTTATGTGGTGGTTGATCGCTTAACCAAATATGTGAAACAATTTTGGGCTAAGAAATTGCTTGATATTACTTGAAGAATAGATTACAATTTATAGAGGAGTAAAAATACTGTAGACATTAAATGTCTACCTACCAGCTACCTACCAACTACAGTAGATAAGATTGACCATTATACAATAGAAGCATATAATATTCTAACACCCTCCCTTAATGGTCAATCATCTAACTAGCCTACAGAATACAATCTGCAGGTCGCTTGGTCACAAATTCTTCAGAACACTCTGCTGCTACGGAGACCCTCCCTGGATCTGCAGAATGTTGATGACCAAAAACCATCCAGAATAAAACAGAGAAGGTTGCCCCTTCTTGAGAAAGCTCTGCAACAAGAGACAAGAGCCTGCCACTGACTCTGCCACGTGAGAGTAGTCTGCCACCAACCCTCTCAGAATCTGCAGAACTGCTGACCAGAAGTCATCACAAAATGTCCAACCTGACGTTGGATAACAGAGCTGTCCTTCCCTAAAACCAGAGACACACGGAGAACAGCTGTCACGATTTTGAGGATAAATCGGCAAACCGTCGAAACTTTTGCAAAGGAGCATGACGCCCGAAAACAGACTGCAAGAAGCTAGTTGTGCAGATGTTCGCCCAACAACGTGAGGTGCGACCAAAAACAGACTGCAACAAACCATGATTTTTGAGAAAAAAATTGCCAATCCCAAGATTACAAATCATCATTTTTTCGGGAAAAACGGTACAAACTAGAGAGGAATCCGCATTTTGTGTGTGAATTGAAGCAAAAGAAAGTAGCAAAGTTCTCAACAACATTGTGAAGATTCTGAAGCGAAGCACTTGGTAGCCATCAATTTATTAAATTTGAAAAAGCAGTCCGAGAACCCTAAGCGCCCGAGAATAGATCTGCCGCGAGAGAGAGAAATGAGGCCTTGGGAAAAGCGAAAGCACCCAAAAAATCGAGACGACAACCATTTGGAGATCTCGGAAACCACAAGAATCTGCGATCAAAATTTATCAGGCTTGAAGCGAGGCACAAATTCGAGCCGCGAGCGAGGTACAGAAAAAACAGAAGACGACCCAATTGAGATCTCGGAAAACCCAGAAGGAATCTGCAATAAAAATAATTTTTCGACTTCAAACTGAGGGTCAAAACCAGATCAAAATTTGGCCAGCTCGTGACCATCCCGCTCGAAAATTCACCAGCTCAGTTCGTCGACAAAGTCGCGAGTTCAAAACCAAACTTATCTTCGACATGATTGGCTCAGAAACAATCGCGTGGCACAAACTTCGCTCTCGGGGTCAGCGGCTCTTCGGGCAATGGCGAAATCAACAAAGCAAAGGAACTCTTCAACCGAAGCAGCGCGAAACTTATTGAAGACCATAGCGTCGCCGGATACGGCGGCTTAGCGATGTTTCAAAACGCGCCAATAAACTGACGAAAAAGACGCGGCTAGGGCACACACACGACCCGAAAAGATTAAAGGAAAAAAAAACTTTCGAATTATGACCTACAGGCCCACGAAAATTGTCACAAATTTCCCTTCTAAAATCTGGCCCTGAAGAACTTCGGATTATGGCTTCTAGAAAGCCCACAAAATTACCCAGAAACCCTAACAGGATCCTGAGCCCTCCCATGAGGGAGAAAAGCTCAAACCTGCTCTGATACCATGAAACAATTTTGGGCTAAGAAATTGCTTGAATTATCAAAGGAGATAATTACAATTTATAGAGGAGTAAAAATACTGTAGACATTAAATGTCTACCTACCAGCTACCTACCAACTACAGTAGATAAGATTGACCATTATACAATAGAAGAATATAATATTCTAACAATATGCCCACTTCATTCCTATAACCATAGACTTTAGGGCCCCTCAAGTGGCCAAGGTCTTCTTCAAAGAAGTCTTTAGACTAGATGGACTTCCCCGAAACATTGTGAGTGACTGAGGTAGTCGATTCCTCAGTCTATTTGGCAAGTATTATTTAAACTAGTGGGAACAGAGTTAACCCCCAACACTAGTTATCATCCGCAAACCGATGGACAAACCGAGATTGTCAACAAATGGTTAGAAAGGTATTTAAGGAATTATGTTACAAGACAACAAAATACTTGGATCAAGTGGCTTCATTTGGGGGAGCACTGCTATAATACCACCCACCATATGTCTATAGGAATGAGTCCCTTTCAAGCATTGTATGGATAGAAAACGACATCTTTTGGAGACTTGATTTAATCAGAAAGCCGTGTGTAGGGAGCTAAGGATTTCATACAACAGAATATGGATATTATGAATGTGCTTAAAGACAACCTCCACCAAGCTCAAAACCAACAAAATATATGTGGATAGGAAAAGAATTGAACGAACATTTGCGGTTGGAGATTTGGTCTTTTTGAGGCTGCAACCATACAAGCGATCATCACTCAAAGTTAGTGGGGCAGAAAAACTTAAGCCCCAATTCTATGGACCATATAAGGTATTAAGAAGGATAGGGAAAGTGACCTATGAATTGGAGCTCCCTACGAATAGCCGAATTCATAATGTATTCCATGTATCTCGCCTCAAGAAAGTCTTGGGACAACACATTGTTCCCTGTGCGGAATTTCCACCACTCGACGATGACGGAAAACTGATCTTGGAGCCAGAAATGATCCTTAATATACAAGAGAAACGGCTATAGAGCAAAACTATTGAAGAGTATCTTGTTAAGTGGAAGGGCCTACCCACTGAAGATGCAACTTGGGAGGGAGCTGAGATATTTGATCATCCATATCTCAAGTTACTTGAGGACAAGCAAATTTGGGAGGGGAGGATTGTCATGCCCCCGATTTAATTAAACTAATAATAACTGAATATGATTATTTTTTTTAAAATGCTTTATTAAATAAATAATGTACAAATATTATATCAAATAAATAATAATATAAATGATATTATATTATAAGTAATGACATGTTTAAATGATATTGACAAAGCCTTATAAATAACATCGTATGATATTATACCAAAGTACATGACTCCAGCAAGCATGAATTAAATATGATTATATTACCCAACGATAAGGAGGTAGCAGCTACTGGAAGAAGGGACGCGACTCAGCAGTAGGTAACCGGTTGGAGAAGGGACATCACCTTCGGTGACCACCACTTAATACCATCGCTCCCTTTAGAGCCCTATATAAGTCAGCAAGTGGGTGCACAATAGGGCATCGAATTGGGGAAAAGGAAAGAAACAAATCGACTAGAAAACATAATCTCAGTTTGCATAAATTATTTGGTGATTACAGAATTGTGAATTAATATATTTGTGGTAGGATATTCATATAGGAATGTAATGTATAATTTACATATGGTTAATGGTTCATGCATATTATTATTTATATCTTACAGTGGCATACTCACAAATTATTATGTATTGTTGATGTGATTATTTGTAAATATGAATTTGATTAGTTCATTTCTGCAAATACCTTCACCATGATGGGAGAAGGGAGAATTACAAAAGGGTATGGTGACGAGGCCCTCTTCTAGGTACACCACCCGGGGGGGGGGCGCGGGGACAAGATGAGACCACATGGGCTAAAGGGGTACTGCTTTGGTACAAAGGGTACTGCCTTTGGACCTAGGAGAGTTGGGCTACCAAGACACCCTTTTGTAACCTCACTCCCCTATCATGGTGTAACAATACAAGGAGGTCAATCATGGGGGAATGGAAAAGGATGGAAAGATGAGGGGATAACGGATAAATTAGAATCCTCACTAGGTAGGCCACCTCATATGAATGGCATGTGCCACATGAGGCCAAGGAGGATGGTATATCCATCCTTGGGCCTAGAGAGGCTAAGACACCCCATCGAGTCACTCTCTTCCATGCTCCCCCATGGCTGAGTATCCCCAAGGTAAGGTAATAAATGGATTAACAAATTTACTACTGATTTACTAGTGTTTAATAATGATACTCTACTTGTTAAGTTATTATTATAATTGATCTCTAACTTGTTTGCAGGGATTAAATCAAGCCAAGGTACCCTCTAAATCCATTGTTTGCTTGGGAAATTGATAATTTAGGGTAAAATTAGTATAATTCCTATTAGGGACATTACATCATTTTGCTGATATTTTGTTTATTTTGCCACCATGCTATTCCCCTTCAACAATCGTCCAACGTTACATGATCCCATTAACTGAATTTGTAAGTTCGTTTGCAGCATATTAATATTAATGAAATTTCTCCTAGGAGTCAATGGTTGATGGGATTTCAGTATCTTGCCTCAAGTCTTGGTCTCAATAATAATCATTAACTAATATTGAAGTTTAATAGTGTTGTTCTACATTTCTTATGGTTCTAGTTTACATAGATCAATAAATACCAAAAAAAAGGATATTGAGGATCATTACAGAAAGATTTATGAACTCTAATAGTAGCACTGAAGGCTCGCCAAACTCACCGAGTCTAGGCGAGTCCTAATGGGGAGACTTGGCCACGATTGAGTGGAAGGAAAAGTAAAAAACAAAAAAAAAAGGCAATTCACTTAATTTTTTTTTTATTTGAAGAGCACACACTAATACTGAGGGGGGGGGAGGGGGTTGAATCGATGTTAGGACAAATTTTAACACTTATTTCAAATCTGAAAATACAACTTCAGAAACATCAAAGAGGCTCATTACAGAAAGTTTTATGAACTTGCATAGTAGCACTGAAGACTCACCAAACTCACCGAGTCTAGGCGAGTCCTAATGGGGAGACTTGGCCACGACTGAGTGGAAGGAAAAGTAAAAAACAAAACAAAAAAAAAGCAATTCACTTAATTTTTTTCCTTATATTTGAAGAGCACACGCTAATACTGAGGAGGGCGGGGGGTGCAAGGGTTTGAATCAATGTTAGGACAAATTTTAACACTTATTTCAAATCTGAAAATACAACTTCAAAAACATCAAGCAAGCTACACATGCAAGAACACAGAAATTACGTGGAAAAACCACGACAAAATATTGTTTTTATTAACTTCTTTACAAACTGTAGGCAACAACTGTAAGAGACCAAGTGTCTCTCAACCCGATCACTGACCAATAATACTGAGGGTTTTGTTTTGTTTTTTGTATTTTGATTTTTTGGTGTTTTTTTGCAATAAAAGAACAAATTGCGATTTTGCAAGAAATGACTGGAAAAATAATGTAAAATACCAGATGCATAAAGACTACAGAATATAGATCAAATCTCGTTGCCAGATGGTTTATTAATCATGTTGAATGATTACACTGTGAGAAATCATCATGCAAAGAAAAAGGCAATAACATTTATTGTGAAAACCCGGTTATTGCAGCCGCCATTAAATGATGAAGGAAGGTACGGCCAGCTTCAGAACTCAAATCTCTAGCCTCAGGAACAATGCAGAAGACTCCAGGAATCTAGGCGCCCCCTTTGGTGAAGATAGAACACGAAAAGGCAAGGTGTTTGGTCAATGAGGAAGTACAGCCTTGCTACACGCAAACAAATTTTAATTGGGAACCGCACCACCTCGATGATGCCGTAACGATCAGAAATGGATTCGAGAAATCGCCAAGTAACTTCAATGGAATTCCCGCAACCCTTTCTCGAAATTTTATTCTACCAACCTTCGATATGAAGTCGCCTCTGCTTATGCAACACCTTCTCAAATCGATATTTCTACAAATTAGCATTTTCTTGAAGAGGGAACGTTTCTTTTTCAAAACTCCGTTGATTCTGTAACCCCGTTTTCAAACCCCAATGTTTCCAGAGATGAGAATAGCCAAATTAGAATAATCTCCCAACATATGAGTTCGGATTTTTTCACTTGAATATATGTTCTCTCAAGACTAATTCTCAAAAGCCCCATTTGCAGTCAGATGTATTGTTACCTCTCTTACCTTTAAAATAAATAGCCAAAGCATTTAAGGCCCCTTTGGTAGAATAAATAATCATTCATTATAATAATTCTCCTTTATTATAAAGTATTAAATACTTTATAATATGCCATTAATAATTAATATTTTAATATATCATTAAAGTGACTTTATAACATAAAGTCAAAATAATAATCATCTAATTATTATTAAATGCTCCATTATTCTCCATCTGCTCACCAAACTGTCAAACTGGGTCGAAATTGAGCTGACCAGCTAAATCAGGTGCCCTGCTAAAAATAGCAACTCCTGCCTGCCTGACTTACTATAAATAGTAAGTACCTCTAAATCACTCTGTGAGTGTCTGCAGAGGCCCAAACCTCAATCAACTGTTGGAGTGATGTTCCCAATGCTAGATAACTGCCTCAAATGATCCTCTAAACACTTATGCCAGCCTATGAGGATCTGAATGATAGGCTAACCTCAAACACAACGGTACCGCCTAGGAAGGGGGCATTACAACAACCCATATATGACACCGATCTTACAAACGTGAGCTCCAACTCATCGGAAGCACCAACTCCCTTTGAGCACCGACTCAATATGAGACACCGACCTCCAATAAACTCTGCTTGAAAAATAAACTTCTTTGTACTCTGCTCAATCTCTCTTCATAAATCTACACTTCATTCTCTGCTCATCGACCTCTATCTCTGATTTTCAATCACTGAAAAATAAAACTTCCTCTCAAAAACTGCATACTCTATATATGCCTTCATCAAAAAAACTCTCTTTTTAGTAAACAATTAAAAAACAAAAAACTGCTCATAAGGCGCCCAAAACACTAAAAAAATGTTTTCCCTTTTTTTGTTTTGTTATTATCCATGAAAAACTTCAAGGATAAAACATTCTAAAGCTGGTGCTAAATTTATGTTTTTAATTTACAATTAAAATCAAGATATACCTTCTTATCTTGGCGCCCACATCAAACTGTTTTTGTTATCCAAACTTATCCAAAATGAGGTGCCTATCTTATCCTTAAATCTGATTTTCTTTCTTTCTAAAGGTGACTTGATTTTCTTTATAGAATCTTTTGTGTTTTTCTTCTTTCGTCTTATCTTTCTATTCTCATCTATTTTTTTTCTTGTCTTATAAAGCTGCTTTTAAAATCTTATCTTATTTCCTTCTAAAGATGGCGGCCAGCTTTATGAGATTTTATTTCCTTTCTCAAACCTTATCAAATCTTAACAAAAGAAATGTTTTGCAATACTTATCTTCATCATGCTTGTGGTGGCGCTGATTCCTTTATTTGTGCTTTAATTTCTTAAAGCTACCTTTATCCTTCTATACATGGCGTTTATCATTCTACAGATTTGGATATGCAGGTTTTCTTTTGTATTGTAAGAACCCTGGTGGTTCTCAACCCCGAAACCCTAACTATAATTTTTTGTTTTGCAAGTTTTTGGTTTTTTTGTGTTTTTGATGGATTTTGAAGAACAAATAGAAAGCTGCGATTTCTCTAATAAATTGATAATAAATTCAAAATAAATTCTAAGATCAAGAAATAAGCTATGAAGTGCTCATAAAAGGTAGGCGCATCATTTATTTTCACTTTCAGAGCATTTACAATGGCAAATAACGATATATGAATGAAATACAAATTTATTATGAAAAACCTGGTTCTCTTCTTGCAGGCGCCAGATAACAAATGGAAAAGGTACGGCTGAATGAAAAGAGCAATCTCCAGGCTTGAAAATCAATGCTGAAGCCCCAATGACACCAGGCGCACAAGATCCAAAAGATATAAGCTGAAGAAGATGACGTATTTCTCTGTAGTGAGATAGTACGGCCTTGCTGGTACAGGACTGTACGGCCTGACAGCAGCAAATAAGAATATGGTACGGCCCCCTGAAAGATGCCAGATCTCTGTAAAATCAACCTCTGATAGGTCGCCCCTGCTAACTGATGAAGTTCTCTGACTATCCTGCCTGAAATCAACCCAATGTGCTCAACTTCAACTTCTGAATGAAGTCACCAAGTTGCAAGCTTCAGCTGGTATTACACAGCCTCAGTCTGCCAAATCTCTGAAGAGGTATCGTTCTCCAGAAACGCTTCATCTGCCAGAAACCCTAGGGTTTGCAAACTCCAATGCTCAGAGCACAAAAGACAAATTAGAATAACATAACATAATGGTTCGATTTGTCCTTTCTGAGAATATATACTGCCTTGAGAAATTCGACCCACAGCTCTTTTTTAATAATCACTTAA
>VDFB02037659.1:0-32751 GCA_007258455.2 Sequoia sempervirens | reverse complement strand
TGATTTTACAATCCTCAAGTCCTCAATCTATAGCTTCTTCCTTTTGTATCCCATTGTTGAATCTTCATCTATTCCTAAAATATTGTAATTTTTTTATCTTATCAAGTTGTAGGGTTTGAATGTATGAATAAGTGAATTTTATTCGAATATTCCATAAATCCTCTTCAAATTTGTACCTATACATTTAAAAGGAGAGGAAGAGTTGTGTCATATAGGGGCTTGCCTTAGTCAAACCTTGTGTTGGTGTTTCCACCTCCATAATGAAAAAGTTGATGATAAAGAGAGTTTATCCTTTTGAGGGGTAGAGGTTAAATGATAAATGAGTAATGAATCAACAGTTGGATGCAAATCACCACTCATATCTAATATCCTTGAAGAACTAAATTCATGCACATCTTCTTAAAGCTTGATTGTGATTTGTCTTGGAATGCTTTGAATACCTACAAGAGTTAGTCCTCACAAACAAAATATATGCATAAAGATGAAAAAAATCACATCAAACTTGACATGATGCTTTGATACTAAAATGCTAGAATAATCTTTCTCTTAAATGCTCTTGACATGATCTTGATTTATTGATAGTGCTCTTGCTTCTAAAAATGTTCTTAATTATTTCCACTTATTTCTTGTTAGTTTTTAAATGATGTAATGACTAGGTATTTATATGGAATTAATATAATTTCTCAAAAATTAAATCTTCATAGCCAACAATCAGAATTTGAATTTCAAATAACAAATTATTGTTGCCAACACTTTGAATTTTGGGGACACATTAAGGGGACTAGGGTGCAAGGATTCCCTAGTCTAGATCCCTCATTTTATGAGATCTAAAGTGCTAGGAGAAAAATATTAAATGTATACTTAGGTTTTTCATATTTCATTTATTGATAAATATTAAAATAAGCCATGGGATGCATAATTTAGGAAATTAGGTGTACAATTATGTCTAATCACTTAGGGGGAGAAAAAAATGGATCAAAATTATCAAGTGTGATCATTTACAATGCTATATTTAGCCCCCACTTTAGTGAGAGTATGAACTTATGCTCAAACTCACACTAAAGTAGAAATATGTCAAGAGGGGTTAAATTTTCCAAATTTTGAAGAGATATGATGAAAATAAATCTGGGGTAAGTGTGTAAGAACCTAGGATTCAAGATCCTATGGCATGCCAATATAAGGGAAAATGAACACACATGTATTAAATATAATGCAACATAACACAAAACATACATGGAAAAAATGCAACACATAAATAACATAACATGACACAAAACATAATATAGAACAAAATGCAAATGCAAATGCAAAATAAGAGTATGACAATCATGGGCTGGCAAGCTCTATAGAAATATTACTAGGATCCATACCCAATATGTTCATGAGTCATGAGCTAAGATAGTCTGATATAGTTTAGGCTAACCATGAAAAAAATGCACCATAGGCTAGTGAAGTTTGATATTCACTACATGAGCCTTTCAAAAAGAGTAGAAAAATGAGAAACACATAAGGGCTAGTGAGGACTGGTTTCACTAGGTGTGTACCCATGTCAACCATACCAAGAGCTATAGTCCTAAAAAATCTGATAAGGTGCTACATTAATGATCAAAATTCTTAATCCAACACATTGATAAGTCTAGTGTGTGTGAATGAGGTGAAGCACATAATGGAATGTATGCCCTCACCTTAAAGTAACTACTAGACACCATGTTGTGAGAAATTTTTGTAAGGTAGAATAAAATGATAAATTCAATATGACAAAGTTATGAAATCTTATTTGGAAAGCCCTATTCAAATGATATGTTTCTAAATAAAACTATCTTATAAAGAGGGGTTGCCCCCAATGTAATGCCATAAACAACATAAATATGATCACATAAGGGATTCATGGATTTGGGGTCCTAGTAGACATATTTTCTATAATAACATAAGTCATCTCGAAATTGACATCATTCCCTTGGGTACTCATGGAACTACAAACATAATGGAAGAATGAAATATAGAGAGAATAGAAAAACTTTTGGTTCAACATGGAATAGACATAAATGTCTCAACACCTTGCATCATCCCCAAAAGAAAAACAATGTTTATGACATAAAGAAGAATGGAGATACAAATAGATGAATGTCATAATGGATTCATTTCCTTTGTATCCGTGTGCCAATAGAGCAACAAGGGTCCTCCAAAGAAAACTCACAAACATAAAGATAGATCAAGAAGCACATCACAGGGTATCACATCATGTGCATGCAAACATAAATGGAACATAAAGAAAACACAAAGATTACTTTACATGCGAGTCAATCTAAAGAAAATCATTTGCATCCCAATATTACTCATCATATATGTATGGTGGACCAATATCCAAAGGGAATACATAAAGTGTCATACAATGAGAATCACCATGTTAACACATGATGTATCACTCTCATCAGGAGGATCATCATGATTTCCCCCATCTAAATCCATGGACCTTGAGAACAACAAATATAGTTCATTATTAACTTGTTCATTAATCTTAGCATCTTCATTCTCATCATCCAAATTTATCACAATGGGTGGTTTAATGACATTTTATTAGTTGTATGTTCTTTTTTCATTCTTTGTTTTGGTTGGGACATGTAAGGTTCAAAGTCATGTTTTGGTGAAGGTGGTAATTTATCATGATTTGTTTGGATTTTTGTTTGGTCATCTAGTAATATCTTTTCAGTCAACTAATGAACAATACGTCTACACCTACTCATTAGCATTTTGATTTCTTCTTGTGTAGTTTTTATTTTTTGAAGGGGTAAGAGTGGGTTTCTCTACCATTGGTCTCTTATATGATATCGATGGGGAAATTGTAGCATAAATGGCTAGTGTATTTGGGAGGATATTTTCCTCGAACATGGGTCCATCCATGACCTGTGGGGTGGGAGGAATAACCACAAACCTATCATTCTCAGGTGGGATATTGATAAGGGATCATTTTTAATGTTCTTTTCCTTAAATGTTTGATATGACTTGAAAAATAAATCCTAACAAGGCTTAACAGGTTTCATGGGTTGAGCCCAAAAATAGTCCAATGAAAAGTTTACATGAGAATCCAAAGGTCTAAGCCCACTATGATGAACTATATTATTTGATTCTCAAATGGGAACTTTATGCACTTGTGGGTTACTAACAAGATAATATTCATGGAGCATAGCCACGGATATCCTAGATTCACATGGAATTGGTCTAACATCAAGATGATGGTGAAAGATACATCTAGTTCTTTTGGTCCAGATTTAAGTGGAAGATTTATTGAACCTATAATAGGGTGAGTGAAAACATCATGATTTTTTAACCATGCTTTCAAATTTTGATAAGAATCTTGATAAATTTCATGCACAAATAAGAATTCCTCAGTGATCACGTTCTCTAGAAACATGGGATCAATGAGTATCTCGGTGTAGGTTTGTCATTAATACATCTAAAAATATAGAGAGGACCATTTGGTGCATGTATAGATGCATCAATATGTGTGAAATAAATGTCAAGTAAAAAAGTGGTTTTTCCCTTACAAGGTTGGACATCTATTTCACTAGTCATATTGTGTAGACCATCCTCATCATCATTCTTGTCATCACAAGCTTGCACAAAGTTGGATGTATGATTTGGCATTAGGTTTATGAAAGTTTTGAATTTTTAATTGGGTGGAGCTACATACTTGTTTCCTTTATCATTAACATCAACCAACTAGATGTGATTAGAATTGATGAGGTCTTGCACTTAGTGTTTAAGATGCATACATCACGCTGCATTGTGTCTAGGTGTACAATGATATTAATGAGATGCTTTTGAGTTAAATTTTGTAGGTAAAGGTTTAGTCATGTCCATGGGTCTAATTTTAGGTAATTGGATTAGGAGCTCTTAATAATTATAACATAATCAAATGAAGATAATTAAGCAATTACGTAAATTTTCTATCTCTCATCCTAAATTGATAAGGAGTTGAAATTATGGCTGCAACTTGTGGTTCAATGTTATTAGTTTTTTGAGGTGTATTTATCTTGATAAAGTTCTTGTTTTAGTTCTTGAATGGTTAATAATTGTTTTGGGGCATGGATTTACACTTATCAATAGGATTCAATGGAGGTGTACCTTCATATTGACTAACTAATATCTAATAGTCATGAAGAGTCATACACAAGTGTGTAAAGGATGGATACTTCATCAACAATATCTTATCCCTAATGCCAAGTTGTAAATTTCCTATAAATACCCTTTGAACATCGACATCAAGAAGACTATAGGATATTTATGAATAAAGCAATTGGTATCATCCTATAAAGTTTGTTATCATTTCTTTATGTCCTTGTTTGTAATGCACTAAATTAGTTAATGTTACTTGAAGACCAATATTTTCCTAAAATTGTTTGAGAAATGCATCCACAAGTTCATTGAATGAATTTATAGAGTTATTTGGCAATGAGAAAACTGTCCCAAGGTCATATCTTTCAATGGTCTAGGAAAGAGTTTAGATAGTAGATTATCTTAAAAAATGAAGTCACTACATAATGTAGTGAAAGTCAATACATGACTGTTAAGATCTCCCTTTCCATTGTATTTCTCAAATTAGAGTATTTCTATGTTTTGAGGCATGGGTTTTTTCAAGATTTCAATTGAAAATGGGATCCTTTTGAGACATTGTGGTGGTTTTTCATTTTTAGTTTGATTCATTGTGGACATTTGTTGTTGAAGTAATGTTACATTTTGTAAAATTTGGTTTATGACTAAGTCATTGTTTGACATGTTTTGAGAGTTTGGTGAATATGGTGGGATTGTGTAAATGTTTGTTCCATGTTTATGAGAGGTGATTAATATTGATGTGTAACATGTGATTCCACAAACCTATAAGGATTCCCACTAGGAAGCTCCAAGCTTGGAGTTATGCCATTGGTGTGTTGTATTGTTGAAGCTACAATTGGCAGTGTAAATGTAGGAATAGAAAGTATAGTGGGGTGGGAAACTTTTTTTCCTCCTTGGTTTTTAGCATTTTCTAAGGATAGGGCACAACAAGCTATCATAGGGATGATAGCATCTATTATATGATCTAGGTACATAAAACCTCCATTCCTTGAGCATCATTGATCAAATTCCTAAGGTATCCACTATGGGTGCCATTTGTACTAATAAGGATTCAATGCTTAAGTAGTCTTGAAATCCCTCTAAATCTTTGTCCAATTATTTTAATTTCTCATCAGGCATATGGGCCACAATAGTCTCAATGTCCATAAAGGTGCTTGATTTTGAATTTTTCATGGGAATTGTAGGGTTAGGATTGGAATCCAAAATGGTATGGTTATTAACAATACCTTTCATGAAAGAGTTGGAGGACTTAGGATCCTCTCAATGTCCATAAAGGTGCTTGATTATGAAGTTTTCATGGGAATTGTGGGATTAGGAATGGAGTCCAAATTAGATGATTATTAACAATACCTTGCACAAAAGAGTTGGAGGACTTAGGATCCACAATGGATGTGATAAAAATGTGGGATTCCATAAGGACTTAGGATCCACAATGGATGTAATAAAAATGTGGGATGACATAAGTCTGCAACTACCTCTAACTAGAGTATTGGAAATAGGACACTAGGATGTGAAGCTCATATGAGTTTCAAAAAACTTGGTTATGCCCACTTTGGATACTAAGCTCAAGATAGTCACAATAAAACATATAGTATCCAAAATTAGAGAGCAAAAACACATAGGAAACATAGTAACAAATTTCTAATGAAAAATTGAGCCAAAAATATTTAGACAAGGATGCAAGGATTCCCTATTATAGCAAAGTTTTTAATTTAATTTAAATTTATAATATCTATAATACTACCTAAGTGTTATGTTTTATGAAAATACAGGCCTAACAGTGAATAATTTTTTTAAATTTTGACTGATTTATGATTATGCAATACAAAATGCAAGAGTGCAAGTAATTATAAAAATGTTTATGTACAATAAAATACAATTATAAATGAAATTTTCAGATCTAAAATTTAATAATTGACTGATTCTAATGTGCAAAATCTAAAAAGTAATGATCTTGATATCTTTTTGCAACAAAGACAATGCAAATTTTCACCTTTTTGACTATATACAAAATGCCTAAATGAATGCAATGAACACTTTCAGATTTGATTTCAGTTTTGAAATGACCTAATATATACTTCTACATGTAATTAATATGTAGATATGACCTAATATGAGTGAAATTGGCCCTATTGCAACTTATGACGCAACATGATATGTAATTTTTTATACTTTTTTTATGCAATAATGGATGCCTAAATGATGAATGCAAAACAATACAATGCTAACCTTAGATCTAAGATTATATGCTTTATATTTCATAAGGTTTATAATGTTAATGTGTTGGATTCACCAAAAATGTTGTGTTGTGAAAGTGAAACCTTATATTTTAATTAGGATTTTTCTTTCCTGCTTAATATAACATTTGGAACTAGGGGTTGGAAGGGTATGAGATTGACTTGCAACCTAAAAGTTGAGTTAATCATCCTTTGGTGTGTGATTATTGTGGATTTGGAAATCGATTTGAAATGAAAATACAATAATGCAACTAAATGACTATGAGAATGCACTATTTTTATATGAATGCAACAAAATTGGAAACTAACAGTCAATTTTAAATACCAAAAATGGATAAAGAAGATATGTGCGCACTTGTGATTCAAAAATAAGTTAATTTTTGGTAGAATAGGGTGCAAGGACACCCTAGTCTAGGTGTTTGAAACCAAAATCTAATTTTTCAATCCTTAAGTCCCTAGTTTGTAGCTTTTTCCATCCAAATCTCGTTGTCGTATATTCATCTATTACCGAGATATTCTAGTTTTCATATCTTGTCAAGTTGTAGGATTTGAATGCATGAATGAGGGAATTTTCTTCAAATATTCATTCAATCCTCTTCAAATTTTCACCCACACATTCAAAAGGAGAGGAATGGTTGTACCATATAGGGGTTTGCCTCGGTTAAACCCTATGTTGGTGTTTCCACCTCGTTAATCGAAAAGTGGATGATAAAGATGTTGAACACCTAGAATAATAAGAGGGGGTGAATCTATATTCTTATTAACTTAAAAATTCATTCAATTCATCACATTAAACTTGTATCAATGGAAAGGAACATAGAAATCATGCATCACATGAAAGAACATTGGAACACTAGATTTATGTGGAAAACCCAATAAGGGAAAAACCATAGTGAGGATTAGCTCACAATATAGATATTATAATGGATTACAAAGTTTGATACAATTGGTGGAATCATTGTCCAAGGACTCAATGTCTAAAAGAAGAAAGGCTCACCTTCGATGGCTCACTACCCAAAATAGAAAGAGATAGAAGAAAGTGTGGCCCACTACTAATTTTGAACTACTAATTGCATCTGACCTATGTTAAACATACAATTCCATTGAAGCTCATAAAGCTGTAACACACTTCATTCTTCACCTTAAAATTAATTTATTCTTCTATGCTCTAAATCTTGCACGCACTTACTTACCTCACATCTAATTTTTTTCACCACATAAGGAATTAGCCTTTTATATATACCACAACCAACCAAAACATCAATTAGGTCAGCCCAAAACATGTACCGTGCAACACATCATCCTGTCAACTCAACACTCAACCATACATGCCTTGCAGAAAGAACCAAAGCATATAACACATTAAGATAGGTTGGAATTCCCTATAATTATTCCCATTATTCCACTCCAAAATCTACTCAACTCCACACAACCCAAAATACTTAGGTCGGCTCCATAGGTGAAATAACAATAGAATGAACCATATGTTCACTCACAACTTGACACGTAGACAACCAAAACTCTTCCCACTAGGAGAAAACATACTACAGTCTTCCTCAAAAACTTATGTAAATTTTCATACCAAAATGTTAATTCACAGTGGAATGTGGAGCATTCCAACAAGGTGCTCTTCTATAGTTACACAAGCATATCTAGAGTTATACTCTACCACTATCATCTTTGACTACAGAAGACATCAAATCGTGAAACTTTAGATTTAGTCTTCCAACATACAACATCATTACCTCATAACCACATAACCAAATTCATCATGGAAAATTAATGCGGACCAAAATACTGGTTCTCTAAACATAATAACTACATTTCAGACTTATGTAAAATATCCAATCACCTAATCAATACCAGACCAACACTTTTGCATATATGCCATGGATTGAAATCCAATTTCCATCCATAATGGGTTTCCATCAATGAAAACACCATATAACATCATATTCTCATCAATCTCTCCATTCAACTGATGTTTCCATCACACAATCATCAATGAAAAACTACCAACAATCTCTCCCAATAAGTTAGGTTTCCAATAATCTCTCCATTTTCCATTGATGGAAACACTATTCAAAATTCTCCAATCTTCTCCCCCTTTGACATCAAGGGTGAAGGGGCCCTTAATATCAAACTTCTCCATTCTTCTCTACCATTCTCCCCCTTTGAAGATATACAATTGTATGTGTGTGTGAATAACTCCCACTTACTACTTCACTCCTGTATTCATCTCTTCTTCAATAAAATTAACCAAAAAGATACTACAAAATCTCTCTAAGACATCCACATATGTACATTAAAATTTGAAAGAGCAACAAATATGCAATTATCTTGTGGAGGGAAAATTTCCATGATTAGACACCTTCAACTTTGCAAGGTGTGCCTCTATATCCTTATTCATTGTCTCTCATTCCTTCTTAGTGAAGGTAATTATTCCACACTGCTTCTCAAGCTTTATATGAAGCTATTCACCTTCTTATAGAGAGCTAGGTACAAGATTCTATTGTATCATTCTCTCTACATCAACTGATATTAGAGTTAGAGAAGTAAGCCTTGCACTTACCAGATCTTTGTACTAACTATACTACACTATTATCTTCTCTTTTTTATCCTATATCGAGAAAAACTGACCATGCAGATTTTTAATTGCAATCCTAGTTGTTTTGTCTACATCTCTCATAGGATCATACACTCCAAAGGCTTGAGAAATATGAGACTCAATAGATTCCATTTGGTCCTTTATTCTCTTAGTGGAGATAGAACATTTCAAAAAAAATTGGAACAAAACTTTTGCATCTTCAATACATTTCTAAATATCCTTTAAGTTGTTCTACAATTCACCATGTGAGATAGCACATTTATTAGAGACATCAACTAGTTTCTTATCATTCATCTTCTTAATTACTTCCTTTTCCAATTTCTCTGCAAGACCAGTAGAATATTCCTTGAAGGAATCAAGCAGGAGCCTTAGTTGTTGTATACTGGATAGAGATTCATCAATGGTGACACTAAGAATGTATTTTTGCAACACTTTAACAAATTCATCTATCATTTTTGGACTCTTCTTGTGGGTCTATAAAATATCCTTTCTAGTAGAGGCATGAAACACATCACCAAGTTATAGCTTCTGCAAGGGAGATATTTTGTTCATTTCAACTTGTCCTTGCTACATAAGAAGTTGTAGTATAGATGTGTTGACACCACTTGTTGGAACTTAAATTGCATAGCTAATAAATTCTTCAAGGAATCCCCAGAAGTTCTAGAGGATTTTCCAACCATTTTAGTACTTCCTTCTTCTCTTGTTTCTTTGTCTTTTTCCTACTCTCCACTATATTTAGTATTATCTTCCTCTAAAACCTTCTCACCATCTAAAGGAGGTAAATTTTAATCTTTCTACACCTCAGAGTTCTCCAAGTTTTATTTTATTTCTTCCATCTTTTGTTCAGCACTATTTTGCACATCTGGGAGAGGCAATTCTTGTTCTACTTGACCTTCTTCCTTCTCTGGAATATCATTGTTCTTTTCTTCTTCCTCCTTAACCATATTTTCTACAATTGGATGGGCACTATCTAATATCATTGCTTCCTAATCACCCTCAGGTCCAAACACAAGCTCATGTTTTTCATCTTCAGGTAAACTGATCTTTGGAGCAAGTACATCATGTTCCATTTCTATCTAATCATTCTAAAACAAGCCTAAACCCTTAGCCAGATCTACAACCTTATGTAGTGTTTCATTCTTCAACCATTCTATGTCATCCTTATCCCTGTTCATTGGGGTGTTGACTCTTTGGTTAGTTCTGAATTATTTGTAGTAAACCCGTGCCAATTTAGCCATGTCATCATCGGTGAGAGAAGATCTAATTATCCAAAGAAAATGTCTTGATCTTTACATCCTCGTCAAATGCCTCTTGTCTTCTTGCACATAAAACACCTTTTAGATCATCTGGAAGTTGAATTTATATTTTACTTACAATGGTATTGAATATGACCATGTATTTTAGAATAGCTTCCTCAATAGTAGCCTTATTTTCACTATTTTCATCAAGATACATTTGTGTAGTTTCTTCTAAAAGATTTAATTTTGCAATACTATTAAATAATGCATCTATTTTCAAAGGGCTATGCTCCCTTATCAAAGGGGATTTTTCCTTCTTCTTTCTCTTTTCCTTACCCTTAGAAGGATTTTATCCTTCACCAGATGCCTTCTTTTGCTTCTCTACTTCTTTTTTACTCTCTATATCAACAATATCAATATTGGTTTTCTTTGTGCAGGTCTCTTCTTTGAAGACTTGTGACATTATCTTCTTTTGAACTAGCTTAAGTCCTTTTTCATCCTCAAAACCCACATACCTCTCTCTTCTATATTTTTCATTTCTTCTCTTTTGTGGAGGCTTTTTTTGTGTTGCAGGTGCACTGGTTATACATTTATTCTTGGTACCAGCTACAAACTTTATTGTAGAGGCTTTTGAAACAACTAGAGAGGGAGTAGAATTCCTAATGGACCTTCTAGTGCTTGGTGTAACTTGAGGATCCCTATATGGGGCTTATATTTTCTCTATAGTCCTCTTGGAAGAACCAACAATCTCCTCCAAGTCAACCTTCATTTTCTCCACATTCTTCTTGATTTTCTTTTCTTTGTGCTTCAAATATACTCCACTAGAAATTTCCTCATAGCTTCTAAACCTATCTACTATAGGGTCTCTTTGTTTTCTCAAAATTAGATCAGCAAGACTTGTGATAATATATTTTGCCACTTCATAGCCTATTTCAAGAATCTAGACTATTTCAGGTTCTACATCTTCTATATTGAATTCATCTCTTGTGACCATAAAGGTAATATCCTTCTTATATTTTTCAACAACACTTTTAGGAATCCTTTCCCTTTCTTGCATCTTCTCTTGGAAAGTCTTAAATAAACCCCAAAGCATGTTATTATATGTTTCTATGCTATCAAACCTTCTTAAACGATCCCTAATCTCGATTCCAATAGGAATACCATCCAACCATACCACATTCTTTTCACTAGGAGATTCTCTAATAAAATAAACAAAAATATATTATAAGTGTACCATAACGGAATTTGTACCAAGACTCTTGTCTTTTGAAGATTTTCCATCAATTTTTGTCTCAGGAGCTCGCATATATCTATTTTCAGACCTTCCTTCACCATCTAGTGAGTAGTATGAATAGCCATTGATGACACAAATGTCTCTCTGTTAGTGAAGTATATCTTGTAACCAATCATCATGAATGCATATTTAACCGCCAGATCATTTATATCTTTCATTGTGAGGGCACACTTGTAAAATTTTTCTCTAGTGAGCTTCATAACTATCTTATTCTTCATAGCCTTCATCATCAGAATAGGTCCTTCAGAACATAAACTAGTTACCACCTTGATAGCTTTCTTGTTGATTATATGCAGCGTATCTAACCACATGAATTTTTCATGTATTTTTCTCAATGTGTACTTGACCCACACATCCTCATAGAAGAAGTTCATAAAATCATGCCAGACAACAAAAAATTTCTTTGTCAAGCTCTCAAATTTTGGTTTCAATTCAAAATCATCTCCTATGAGCTCATTAACCCAAAATTCTCCCAACTTTGAGTGATCATACTCTTCCATTTTCACATGTATGTATATTCTCACATCTTCAATATACATCACACCATACGGGACTCTTGAAAATATGTCATCTAGATCTGTCTCCATGGATTTAAAGGGATGTTTCATGAACTTAGGTCTTGGTCATTCCAAGATATCAATCACTTGAGGGGTAAACATTTTGAATTACTTCTAAAAAAAAGGTTTAGTAGAGAATGATAAATACCTTGAGTTCTTTTGTCAATGAGGTTTCACACAATAATTTGAAAACACTTCACTTCGCATCTACTTTTCTCTTCACTCTTCAAAATTTCAGTTGTAAATGAATTAATCATATACAAAATCATACATAAAACCCTTTTCCAAAGACCTAAAGTACATTGATTATAGTGAATAATTTTAGGTCAAAAAGTTGGAAAACCTTAACTATGTTGACGTAGTCACCTTCCATCACTCCAAAAATCTTTGTATCAAGAGATTTTCCACGGGTGCTTTATTCAATAGTTTAGACATCTTAAACTACATTTGTACCTATGTGTTGAAGGAATCAACACCACATATTTGGTGGGGGCTTTGACGATTTTCTATTAAAACTCTCCCTAAGCCAAAGCTCTTCAAGTAGTATCTAGAGGAAACATTTGTACCAGTGACTCATCCTTCACTTCACTTTCTTCTTTCTTTTTCCATATTTTTCCCATTTCCTTCTTCACTTCTACTAGATCCACATTCTTTATTAAATCATCCTTTTTCAGTGACACAAAGGATTTCACATTCTTCCTTCTACAGAACTTAGCAATATGTCCTAATTGCATTTGTGACATGTGACACCTTTTTGAACAAGCTTACTTCCACCCTATTCTAGATCTGCATTTATTAGCCTTTTTCCCAAATTCATTGCATGCATAACAATAGCCATTGAAAGATTGAAAAATCTTTCCATTATTATAACCATTCATCATCTAACTTTTGCATTCACTAGCTCTATGACCAAATCTATTGCATGTATAGCACTAACCGAAAAATGATTGAACATTATGATTCATTATGCTTCTACATTTTATAAATTTATGTCCAAATTTATTGCAAAAATAAAAATAACCATTAAAAGATGGGTAACTTTTTAAATTTGGTTGTCTGATAGGTGGTCCCTTGAATTCTTTCTTTTAGTTTTGGACCTTTTTGTCATTTTTCTTCTCATCATTTTTCTTTTCAGCATTATTGGAAGTTTGATCAGGTTTTGAACTTTGACCTTTCTTAAAACCTAATCCTTTGTTATCATTAGAATCCTTTTGATTTGCAATCATTTCATCAATCATTTTTTCACTCTTCTTGAATCTTTGCTTTCTCTAAATATGATCTCAGATTCACAACCTCTTGTTCAAGCTTTGAACATTCTTTGAATTTATCTTTGAGTTTAGCATTCAAGCAGTCTTCAATTATCCTTCTTCAACTTGCACTTTCATACTAGTGATAGTCTCATTATATTGCTTAAGCTAAATTATTTCCTTGATTCCATCTAAAGATTTCTTGAGTTTCTCTCTCAACTTCTTAATGCACTCATCTGTATCACCAAGATTATTTTTCAGATCTCTATTCCTAGCATCTACTTTTTCTAAATCATCGAGGGATGATTTTGGGTTCTCCTTCCATTTTAACTATGCAATATTATTTAGTGAATTCTTCAAGGATAATCTCTTGTAGAGGAGTAGGATACTTCTATCCATGTGTTCAACTCCAAGATATACCTTAACAATCAAGCCAAATGAAGGAACCAAGCTCTAATACCAATTATTGAACATCTAGAATACTAAGAGGGCATTGAATCAATATTCTTATTAATTTAAACATTCATTCAATGCATCGCATTAAACTTGTAGTAATGGAAAGTAATAGAAAAAGCATGCATCACATCAAAAACATAGGAATAATAGATTTATTTGGAAAACCCAATAAGGGAAAAAAACATGGTGAGGATTAGCTCACAATATAGATATTGTAACCGGTTACAAAGTTTGATACAATTGGTGGACTCATTATCCAAGGACTCATTTTCAATGGCTCACTTACAAAGGGCTCACTGCCCAAAATAGAAAGAGATAGAAGAAAGGGTGGCTCACTACTAATTTTGAACTGCTAATATTACATTTGACCTATGTTGAAGATACAATTCCACTAAAGCTCAGAATACTAACTTAACACACTTCATTCTTCTCAAATTTAATTTACACTTCTCTGCTTTGAAGCTCACATACACTTACTTACCTCAAATCTCTTTTTTTTTAGACCACATAAGGATTAACCTTGTATATATACCACAACCAACCAAAACATTAATTAGGTCAGCCCAAAACATTTACTATGCAACACATCATCTTGTCAGCTCAACATTCAACCATACATGCCTTACAAAAAGAACCAAAGAATATAACATATTAAGATATGTCAGTATGACCTATAATTATTCCCATAATTCTACTTCAAACTCTACTCAACTTCAAACAACCCAAAATACTTAGGTCAGCTCCACAAGTGAAATAACAATAGAATGAACCATATGTTCACTCACAACTTGACATGCTAATAACCAAAACTCTTCCCACTTGGATAAAAAATACTTCACGAATCCTCAAACACTTGTACAAATCCACATACCAAAATGTTCATCTAGGGTGGAATGCAAAGCATTACAATCAAGTACTCTACTATAGTTACATAGGCATATCTAGAGTTAAACTCTATCACTATTGTCTTTGACTGTAGAAAAGATCAGATCGTGAGACTTTGGATTTAGATTCGTCCAACATATACCATCATTACCTCATAACCACATAACCAAATTCTTCATGGCAAAGAAATGTAGACCAAAATATTGGTTCTTTGAACACAAGAATTGCATTCCATACCTAGGAAAAATATTCAATCACTTGATCTTTACCAGACCAACACTTCTATGTCTATGCCATAGATTTCCATCCAATTCCCATCCATAACTGGTTTCCACCAATGCCAACACCATATAACATCATATGCTCATCAATCTCTTCATTCAACTCATGTTTCCATCACACAATCTTCAATGACAAACTACCAACAATCTCCCCCAATAAGTTAGGTTTCCAACAAAAGATAGCTTATCCTTTTGAGGGATAGAGGCTAAATGATAAGTGAATGATGAATCAACAATTAGATGCAACTCACCACTTAGATCTAATATCCTTGAAGGGTTGAATTCATGCACATCTCCTCAAGGATTATTGTATTTATTTGAAGACCTAAAAGTGTTAGTCCTCACAAACAAATGTATGCATAAACATGAACAAACTCACATAAAACTTGACATGATGCTTTGATGTTGAAATGTTGCAATAATGTTTCTCTTGAATGCTCTTGAATTTCTTTTGATTACTTGATAGTGCTCTTTCTTTCAAAAGTATTCTCAATTATTTCCACTTCTTGCTTGTTAGTTTTCAAATGATGCAATGACTAGGTATTTATATGTAATTGATATAATTTCCAAAAATTAAATCTCGATAGATGACAATCAAAATTTAAATTTCAAATAATGAATTACTATCTCTAACACTTCAATTTTGGGGCCACATTAAGGGGACTAGAGTGTAAGGATTCCCTAGTTTAAATGCCTCATTTTTGGGATCTAAAGTGTTGGGAGAAAAATATTAAATGTGTACTTTGGTTTCACACATTTGATTTCTTGATAAATATCAAAATAGGCCATGGGATGCATAGTTTAGGAAATTAGGTGTATAGTTAGGTCCAATCACTTAAAGAGCAGCAAAACATAATGTAAAATTGTCAAGGGTGATAATTTATGATTCTACATTTGTTGCAAGAATGAAAAGAATGAAGGTATTGTCAGTGATTTCAACTGGTCAATTGGTTATCAACTAGTTGTTGTTGTCATTAATGTCATGGTTGCAAGTTATTAGTTGTTCATGTCAAGGATATTGAGAAAATTGTATTGAAGAAAGGTTGCAGGTGTCTAATGGTTGCACTGGGTTTTGCTCCGAGATTTTCTCCTATGTTTGTGTGGTTCAGATATGTTGATTGAGGTTGTTGGAAGCTGCTATAGCCATATTTTTGGATCCTAATTCATTGCATAGTGTGAGTTATGTTCACTAGTTGTGAACTGTGGTTTTTAGTGTTTCTGGTTGAGGTCCGAGAGAAATATTGTTGGTCTAAATTTCTCTTTGCTAAAGTATTGTGACTTTCAGTTCCAAAGTTAAGTTGATTTGATCATGTTGAAGATAATATCGATATCTAGAAGGTTCGTGGTTAATTGTTCTATGTGTTTTACACTAGTTTGGTCAACCTTGTGTTGAACACTATCTTTGAAGTTGATGAAGCGTGTTGGATCTATTTGGGTCCTTATCAAGCGTGTGTTTGGGACACCCTTATTCTAATTCCACCTTAGGATGTTTTGGCACTGACCTAATTTGAATTTATTGATGGATGGCTAACTTTGGATATGTTTCAAAGTTGAAGATGGTATAAATACAGGATGAGTTAGTGGTGAAAGGATGTATAAAGAGAGATAAGTACAAAGAGAGATATGTACAAAGAAATAGAGTAGATACATTTGAAATAGATGCAAATTAGTGGGTGTGTGTGATACGAGTCTAGAATATCAATACTATTTCTAAATATTGAGTTTCTGGATGCAGTGAGTTGAAGGTGTACTCTATCATTCATGCATGTCAATAAGTGGTTGAGAAAATTGTGGTGGAAATTTCTGTTGCATTGAGATTGTCTTCTCTCTATAACATATCTCTTCTGTCTTCTTTGTATCTCTATGATAGTGAGTCCTTGTTTTGGAAGTGAGCCTTGTTTCTCAGGTAGTGAGCCTTTTGTAATCAGTTTTGATATTCTCTATAGTGTGAGTTAATCCTCATCGTGGCTTTCCCTTATTGGGTTTTCCACATAAATTTGGTGTTGTGTATGTGTGATGATTTTTTAGTTTGTGTACTTGTACTTAATGGTTAATCATTTAAGTAGTGTTAAGGATTTTTTCTGGTAAATGATTTAAAGGTTCAAATTTGTTACAACTGTTTCACTCCCCCTCTCAGTTGTCTTGTTCAACAATTGGTATGAGATCTTGGTTCCTTGGAGAAGATTTTAACCACTTAAGGAAGGTCTGGGATGGCTAGAAAAGTTACTCATGATTATCTCGAGGGCTCCAATGGAACTAATTGTGTTATCTAGATACATTGATGGGAAGAATATCTAGAGCATATGGATATGATGTGGAGAAAGCTTACAAGAATCATTACACTCCTACTAATGGTCCAAGTACACCTGAAGAGATTAAAGCACATGAAGTAGACAATAAGGTGAACTTCTTCTTGAAGAATAGTCTGGTACATTTCGAGTTGATTATGATTCAAAATTTAAAGACAACTAAGGAAGTTTGGAATGCTTTAGAAAATATGAAGGTGATAGCAACAAAAGAGGAAAAATTGGAAAATTTTAGACATAGTTTGGATTCTACATATTTCTCAAGATGAGAATGTTAAACCCAAGGGTAGGAGATTAGATGATAGTATGAATGTGAGGACTTGAAAGTGCCTATAGATGAACTGGGATTGTAAGAAGATTCTAGAACTCTCCCTAATGCTTACAGTGAAAAGGTATGTGCTATTTCAAGAAAATATAGATTATAAGACTTAAACTAAAGATCAGTTGTTGGGATCTCTGACATCTTATGAGATCTAAGAAAATCACATTTGAGAAATGGATACAAATTAGATAATTCTTTTGAGGCTACAAAAGCTGAAGATCCAGATGAATAAAATCTTGATGAAGTTGAAGCTAACTTTGTGAGAAGGATGAGGAAAGGTCTCTGGGTCAGGCATAGAAAGTAAGTCACCCTTACGTTTTAGTTGTGGAGATTAGTCATTATATTGGGTAAAGTGTCCTGGAAAAGCAGCCAAAGGAACAAACAAAGATATGAGAAAGAAAAGAAAGGTAATAAGATCAATAGAGCATATTATATGAATGAGGATGCTAGTATATCTAATGAGGAATACGATTATCAATATCCTAATTAAAATGAATGTGTTTTCTTGGCTACAAAGGATGAACCTATTTCTACTAATTCTAAAAATAAGTGATGGAAATCCCCAGAGATAGAGAAAATACAGTATTGCTATTCCTACCCCATGCCAAATGTGAAAGAACTATTGGGTTATTGATAATGGTTGTTCACATCACATGACTAGTGATAAGAGTAATTTTTTAAAACTTGAAAAATATGATAGAGGCTTGGTTATGTTTGGAGATGATACTGGTGCTAAAATTTGTGGGATAGGTTCAGTGAGTTTTGATGGCAAGCATAATGTTGATTATGTCTACTATGTTAAGGTTTTAAGTATAATATCTTGAGGTTGGATAGATGTGTAGCAAAAGGATATAATCTTGTGTTTGAGGATGAGATGTGAGATCCTGAATAGCATTCGTTGGCAGTATCAACTAAGGAAATATCTATCAACTTAAACTGTAAGTCGATGGACAATGCTTTGTATGACTCCGTGAATAATGATAGCTTGGTTCCTGTATCGAGAACATGAATTTTGAGGTCTCAGGGAGGATAAGGTAGTTCAGCTTGTGACATTTTACCAAGGATTACAAAGCTGGTCAATGTTGTAGGAATTGTGAGTTTGGAAAGCAAGCAAGAAGCCATTATAGATCAAAGGAACTATCTAGTAATGGACTACTAGATTTAATTCATACAGATCTTTGTAGTCCTACAAGAGTGAGAATTCTACAAGTTGAAAGGTAATTTATGATTTTGATTGATGATTATTATAGATATACATGGGTTACATTTCTCAGAGAGAAGTCTAATGCATTGTAGATAGACCCAAGACATTCAAAGCCATAATTGAAAATGAAGTATTCTGATTGATAAAATGCTTGTCCGGTGATAGGTGAGCATTTTCCCAAGGAGTTTAATATGGTTTTGTGAAGTGCATGGAATGTAACATAGTTATTCCGTTGTGAGAACCTGGGGTAGGAATGAGCGTTGAAAAGAAATATTAGAAATGCACTAAGAGGTTACTAGATCAATGATTACTAAAGTTGGTTTACTGTAAGTTTACTAGAGAGAATCTTATGCACACTGGTGTTTATAATATTTAACTGAAGTTCAAGCAAGAGAAAATAGTACAAAACCCCTATGACCTTGCTATGTGGAAAATTCCCATCATATATTTCTGCATTTGAAGCAAATGTTATAATGAAGAGATAAAGAAACTTTAGGAAAGTTTGATGGAAGTGATGAAGAATTTTTCTGAATATTCTACTAGAAAAGCTTATAGATGGGTTTCCAATAAAATAATGAGAAAGATTTTAAAGAGGAAAATGTTATAATGATGAAATAATGAAGAATTCACTGATGTTGATGGAATCCATCCAGTGCTTTGACACGCGTCCCACTAACCTCCAAACTCACCATGGAGTAGACAGCTGTTAAGCATTCTACCGTAAACACTGACATAGTGGAGGGAAAAGAAAGTCACTTTTAGGACACCCATGAGTGAGAAGGGCCCACTTAATACCTGTAAGTGGCTACAGGGATCTTGCTTTTTAAGACAGGGTTGCATCCTATTGTCACATCTTAACGTGGGTGACATCACGGCACTGACAAGCCCATGTGCTAGCCATCAGAATGGTATCGGATCTAATAATTGATCTGGTAACTCATGGTATGCTCGACCCAATCTTCAGTTCTGGGGTTAAAAGCATAATCAATTTGAACCACATAATCTTGAGAATAGGCCTGGTCTAATTCAACTCTTCTGGAAAGGAGTGCTGGTTTGAGATTGATTTCCATATTTTCAATTTTTACTTCTGGTCTCCATCTAGCTTCAAGAGGATATAATTCAATCCTAGGGAAACGATATCTGTTCTTGGATAATGCACCAAGTATTGAATCATACAATCATATATTGTACTTCTCAATTGTGGGTATAATAGATTCAGGAATTCCTCCATATCAGGATTGAATCTGGTGCCAACAATATCAACATATTCTTCAAAAGTATCCTGATCAAAACTTATACGAGTGATGAAACCAAATTTTAGTCCTTTTAATAAATTCATCTTACTTTGTTTTGACTAGTTCATACCAAACAACCCTTTGATGTGGATATGGATAGAATTTTTCCACACCAATACTTGATTGGAGCTCTTGCTAAACCAAAGGATTCTTTGAATTCTTCTTCTTCATCTGAATCTATTAATCCTTGGTCATGATGATAGTGAATTAAATTTTGCATATTTTGAAGCCATTTATTCAAGAAATATGATTCCAGCAAAATAATAATTATTTCTTTGGGAAGAGTAGGAAGAGTGATCATGTTTCCATTACCATAATTTACCATATACATGGTAACACCATCTGGTCTATACCAATCTGGAGAATTAAACTCAAGATCAGTATATATGGAACCTGCAAGTTCTCTGGTCGGGGCGTTAGCTAGTGGATTATTCTCTCCTTTTATCCATCAATGTCAAAGTCGTAACTCAAAAATTCAAAATACCACCTAGAAATTCTACCTTGAGCAATATCCTTATTAGGTTTCTTTTTGAGCAGGCTTCTCATGGCTTGACTGTCGGTTCTTACTATGAATTTTACTGGCTTGAGAAAGATCTTGAATTTCTCTATTCCTTTTTTAACTACCAGTATCTCCTTTTCATAAATATGATATCTACTTTCTGTGTCTGTAAAAGTTCCAGAGCGATAACCGCAGATATTTTGCTTTCCATTTCCTTCTTCCTATATCAACATAGTTGACCAAGTGTTGTCAGAAGCATCAGTGTATAAAAACAAAGGTAAATCAGAAGTAGGAATTTACAGGGATGGCAAATATTGACATTTTGCCTTAATTATTTGGATTGCCTCTGTAGCTTCTAGAGACCATCCTTCTTTTCCTTCTTTTAGATGAGATTGGATGACTCGGCGATCTTCAGCAAAACCTTTATAAAAAGGAGAGACATAATTTAAACATCCTAAGAATCTCTAAAGTTGTTTCTTGTCTTGTAGTATATCTGGAAATTCCTGGATCCTCTGTAGGATGTGTGTCTGAAGTTGGATTTTTCCATTATTTAGATGTAAACCAAGAAAATCATTTTGGATCTTCCCAATCACCATCTTTTTAGCTGTTAAGCATATCCCATGTTTTTTGATGGCTGCATAAAGCTCCTCAAGATGCTGCAAATGGTCAGTGACTGAATCAAAGAAAATAATGATATCATCAATATAGACAGCACAAAAATATTTCAGGTGTCTTAATGCTTGATCCATGCATCTTTAGAAATATGCGGGGGCAGTACATAAACCAAATGGCATAACATTCCATTCATACAATCCTTGTGGAACAAAGAATGTTGTCTTGTATCTGTCTGATTCTTTTACCTTAATTTTCCAGAATCCTGATTTACAGTCAAACTTTGAGAAAATCTTCTTAGTGGCAACTCTTCTAATTAAATCAGTGCTAAATGGTATGGGATAGTTAAATGGAAGGATCTAATGTCATTAAGAGGTTTGTAATTGATACACAGTCTCTTTTTTCCTCTTACCTGTTCTACTCTTTTATTTACCAAGAATGTTGGACATGCAAATGGACTTTTACTGGGGCGGATGAAATGCCCATCAAGTAGTTCTTGCAGCTATTCTTCCATTTCTTTTGTTTCTTTTGGACTCATTAGATAGGCTGGCTCATGTGGAATGACTGATTGGCATTCTGGCCTAATCTGTATTTCACATTCTTCATTATCCTGGGACCAAAACTGTAGAGGGTTCATGCTGCAACAATCTGTCTCAAATCTTTGTCTAATTTCACTGAACACTTTTGGAGTCTTTTCTGCTAGTTCTTTCACTGACTCTTTCTATTTCTTTTTCCCAATATTTTCAAATTTATGATTCACAATTTTAAGTGCAGGGATTTCAATTTGTCTGTCTTCATGTCTCAAAGAGATCTTATGTTTCCAGAACTAAAGTGGCTTATATTTGGTTAGAAACAAAAATCCTAACAGAACATCATCTTCTAAATCATTGTACTCAATAAAATCAGTGATGAATATTTTACCCATAATTTCTATGTAGACCTCTTGTGCATACCTTCCCATCTGAATCCTTTCTCCATTTATTGCATAACTATGTGGAAGATCAGGTCTTTCTTTCCAAAATTGGGGAGGAATGGCATTGGTTTTAGCCAATGATCTTGAAGAACCTATATCTACAAATGCATCTAGTGGGATCTTTTTGAATCCTGGAAAATAGAAATTAATTCTGATATAATTACCATTGTTTGCAAGTAAAAGAGAGCATGACTTGTCCCTTGTTTTATCAACAAGGCTATTGCTGCTACTACTAGCTTCTGATTCTTCTTTTGAGGCATATTCTTTTTCAGACTCAACTTGTTGGTCTGCTTTGAATAAAATATCTTTAATTTCTCCCACTTCAGCAGAGAGATTTCTTATTTCTTTGTGCTGGGTTTTGAGCAATCTTTTTAAATCGGCAACTTCGTTTATTAGTAAATCAAATTTCTTAAAGATTGCAATGACATCAGTGTCAAGATCAGAAGCTTTGGATTTGGAACAATATTTTTCTTTTCCTTTCCTTTGCCATGGAGGGATCTTGTATCCATGGTCTATTTCTTTTTCAACCCCTTTTGAAGGTTTTTTCTGTAATTTAAGCTGCTTTTCTACCTCAGTCTTATCTGACTCTAAGGTTTTCAACTTTTCCAAGTGTTGGTAGACAACTTTCTTTCTTTCTTCCTTTGTTCCTACCATTTTGTAAGGATCTTTGGATTTTTCAATCTGGATCTTAACCTTGAGATCCTGCAGAGTATTCTTAAGAAGTGAGGTTAGAAAATCCTTATCTGGGTCTGAGCTCTTTGATTTAGGGTCAGAAATTTTTTGCATATGTCTATGACGATCCTTTACATCTTTGAATTTTAACATGAAACTAGAATCAGGAACAACTTCAACTAATTCATATAGATCTTGTAATTCTATAGTATTGCTACTATCAACAACTTCCCATCCCGGGTTATCTTGTTCAAACATTGCATAAATCTTTGTGCCAGGATTTAATTTCTTAGGACAGTTAGTAGCATAATGAGGTCCTTTACAAATAAAGCACTTAATTCCTTTGGGGACCTTATTAGTTCTTTTCCTTAGCAAATACAGAGGTGTTCTATGGAATTTTCTTCTTTTATAGGGAACTGGTCGATATTTCTTTTTGTGTCCATATTTACCATGCTTGCTGCGTCTAAAAGTGTATTCTCCATCATGATGTTTTGTCCGAGAACACCTTTTACATCTGCATTTCCTACCACAACCACCTTTATTAAACTATTTGAGTTGCTGGAAATCTTTGAGTTGATTAATTGGAGGAAGATCACAAAATTCTTTCAAATTACATGTGTAGTTGTATTCTTCCTTATTGAGTTGGAGAGCACCCAACAAACATTGCTTTTCCAACTTATATCTGATCAGCCTTTTTATTGTAGGGAAACTCACATCATCAAGTTGTTTGTGCTCCTTTCTAATTATATAATCTTGTGCCCATGCACCTAAACCACAGGGTAGAGAGTTCAAGTAATATTGCTTTGTGGTTAGATCATGCATTTTATTTGCTGCAACCAAATAAGATTCAAACATGCAGTTGTATTCATCAAATTTGGCAAGATTTTTAAGCTTCATTGATTGCAAAATATTATTGGCTTCTAGGGCTTGATTAGAAATGTCATCACAGAAAAGATCTGTTAATAGCCATTTGAACTCATCAAATCTAGCTTGAAATATATCATCTTTTCCCAAATTTTTAGGATCCACTAGAATGGGATCTATTGATTGAGCAGGAATGTTTTTAGGCATTGGGCCTTGGTCTGGAAAATTATTCCACCAGTTTCTCAATTTTCCAGACATAAGCCTTACAGCATAAAGAACCTTTGCAGGTTCTGTCCATGAACCACTTCTTTCAAACAAATTTTCCAATGTGTCAGTCCATGTACATATAGCTTCATATGGATTAACTAATTTATCAATGTTTAAGATATAACCACTGGATGCATAAGGTCGCATCTGCTCAGGCTTGAGGTTCTCCGTGACTGGTTCTTGCATTTCAATATCCATGGTTAACTTCTTCAATGATTCCCATGGTTCTTTTTCTTCTATTTGCTTATATTCAGAAAAATCTAAAACAATTTCCTCAAAGTCATTAGTTACAGAGGAATCAGAGTCACTAGGACTGTCATAAACAATCAAAGTATCTACATCAGAAGATTCAACATCAGATTCTTTATTTGCATAACCAGGTTCATCCATGTAGACTGGTTCTTGTTGTTCTTCCTCTACTCCCAATTCTGCTAGCCAATCTTTGAGTGGTTCTTCTTTATTAGCCAAAGTATGCTCTTTAACCTTAGGCATAGAGACATGGGGAGTTGGGTTGTGTAAGAGTTTCCTAGAGGTTGAAGCTTTGTCTTCTCCACTGTGCAGAGGTTTACTTCTTTGGATTAAAACCTTCTTTGGTTTAGGAGGTTCTACAGATTTTCCTTTTTTCTCTCTATCTTCTTCTTCTGAACTATCCTTACCAACCTGGGATACTCTTATTTTCTTTGTAAGAATCCTTATCTTTTCTAATTTCTTAGCAACAGAGTCTAAGAGATTCTTATTCTCAATATCGGCGACCTTTCTGGATGTTTCATTGGTCTGCTGATCAGCATAAATATGGGTAAGGTAGTTGTCTTGATGTTGTTGTGTAGAGATAACAAGTTTTTACACTGTTATGAACTTGAGTAACATCATAGCTGACATTGGTAATGTCATTAGACAGAGTTCCACAATAGTGTTCAACATTCTTTATAGAAGTAAAATGCTTTTGTTGATCTTCAGAGACTATTTCTATCTTATTTATAGTTTCTAAAGCCTGGTCACCACTAAATCTAATATCTACAGCCATGTCATCTATATTTTCTTGTGTAGAGATCATCCATTGTGCCATCCAATTTCTTTGGGCTTCAGAATTCTTTTGTTTCTTTCCCAGCTCTGTATGAAGTCTGGCTTCATATTTTCCCCACAATCTCTGATCAGGATTGATGACTGTGAAAGTTTCAGGAGTAGGCCATCTACCTGGTTCATAACTGATAATCTCTTGTTCCTGATTGTTGAGTTCCATCTTATATTTACTCTTTTTCTCAGATCCAGCCCATGGGAGTTTTGACTTAGGTGTCTTTTCTTTCATCATGCAACTTTTCTCTCCCATTTTTGTGAGTTTGATACCTTTTCCTTTCTGATCTTGTTTTTGTTCTACTTTTGGAGTCAGGGCAAGCTTTTGACTAACCTTGTCGAGCTAACCTATCCATAAGTTCTGGATTACTGCTGAGATCAAAGAGGGTTGCCAAAGATGCTCGGGAAGGATATGGATTTACAGATGGTTGCCTATACATGGGGAATTGAGTAGATCCTATTGATTCTTCTGGATTGTAGTCAAGATATGGCTTATTGGATGTTCTTGGGAAATTGTGTGACATGGAATAAGATCGAGTGAACATGCTTGGTCATCTACTAGTCGAAGCTTCCGGCTGTTCAAACAATGTTTCATCAGGTAATGCCTGAAGATCCATGCTGGCAAGCCTACGACTTTGTGTACGGGGTTTTTCAGAGAACACACTTCTGGAAGGAGTTGGAAGTTCTTGGAACTTTGGTTGGGACTGATTTATGAGTTTTTCAATGACAGGGAAACCTATATCAAAACCAGTTGAATCAATATGTCTACCAAAGTCATCAACATTTGTATTTGCTTCCGTATAACTTACCCCAACGGAAAATTTAGGAGGAAAAATAGTATTAAGTAATCTATACACACATCGACCACCTATAGTGGCATACACAGAATCTGGTTGTAGGATGACGCCTTTAACTTGTAACAAAAGACAAAATGCAGATTGAACATATTTGTCATCAAGGTTTATGGTGAAGTTGGGTCTGACAGACATGCGGGCATCTCCACCTTTTTCTTCATCAGAAGATTTCACGAGATGACCTCGGAATTGGCCTATGATAGCTTGATCCTAGATTCTACAATGAGTGTCTATAAGACTAGCAAAGTATTCTGCTCCTATATCATAGTTGAAATGTGGATGTAAAATTATGTCAACTAAAGAGAAATGCGTATATCGTGTAATATTGTTTTTGATGACCTATGGTGTGGAAGAATTCCTACTGTTAAGTATTTCAAGGTATTTGGAAGCAAATGTTATATCAGAAGAGATGAAGAAACTTTAGGAAAGTTTGATGCAAGAAGTGATGAAGGAATTTTTCTTGGATATTCTACTAAGAGAAAAGCTTATAGATGTTTCAATAAAATAATGAGAAAGATTTTAAAGAGTGAAAATGTTAAGGTTGATGAAACAATGAAGAATTTAATTGATGTTGATGGATATGTATTTGATGAACTTGATTGCGTAAGGATTGAAGAAATTGTGGAAGAATGGGAAAAGGATGAGCAAGAGAAGAAAAATGAAGAAAATGAAAGAGGAGGAGAAGCTCCAATGATGTCCCCTAAGACACCTAGATATGTGCAGAAGAATCATTCAAAAATTTAGATCATTGGAGATAAGGCAAAAGGAGTATTGACAAGAAGCAGAGCTGCTGCTACTGGTGAAGTAAATCTGTGCTTACTTTATGAGATTGAACCAACGACTATAAGTGAATCCTGTAAAGATGAACATTGGATGGAAGCTATGAAAGAACTTATGCAAATTGAGAAGAATTAAACTTGGTAATTCATACCAAGATAGCAAAAAAATAGCATTATTGGATCAAAGTGGGTATTCAAAAATAAATTGAATGAGAATGGAGAAGTGATTAGAAACAAAGAAATGCTTGTGTGTAAAGGTTACTCACAAGTGGAAGGAATAGATTTTCAGGAGACTTTTTCTTTGATGGAAAGAATGGAAGCTATAAGGATGTCCTTAGAATTTTTTTCTCATAAATAATTCAAGTTCCATTAGATGGATGTCAAGTCTACACTTTTGAATGGTGAACTAGAAAAAGAGGTCTACATGGAACAACTGAAAGGATTTTAGTTGCCAAATCAATCGGATATGGTTTACAGATTAAAGAAAGATTTATATGGATTGAAGCAAGCTCCTAGAGCTTGGTATGCAAGGTTAGATAGGTATTTGATTTAGAAATGTTTCAACAAAGGTATGACAAATAGTAATTTGTATTTTAAAATTGAAAATGACAAAATCTTGATTGTGGTTGTATATGTTGATGACATTATTTTTTGAGGAAATGAAACTATGTGTAAGATTCTTATGGAAGAAATGTAAAAATAATTTGATATGTCTATGTTTGGAGAGATGAATTTATTTCTTGGGCTGCAAATTAATCAAACAGAGAAAGTAATTTTTATTTCATAGTCTAAGTATGTGGAAGGGATGTTGAAGTTTCGAATGGATGGTTCCAAACCGGTATGCACTCCTATGGTGATTGGTTGCAAATTAGGTAAAGATGATGATTCACCTAAGGCTGATTAGAGAAAATATAGGTCTATGATTGGTGGACTATTGTATTTTACTGCTACTAGATTGGATATTATGTGTGTTGTATGTCTTGTGGCTAGATTTCAAGAAGATCCTAAGGAAACACATGTTGTTGTTGTTAAAAGAATATTCAGATATTTGAATGGCACTCTAGATTATGGATTATGGCATCCTAGGATTACTAACTTTCCACTAAGTGCTTATACAAATGTAGACTGGGTTGGATGTGTAGATGACAGAAAGAGTACAAGTGGTGGTGCATTCTTTCTTGGTTGTAGGTTGGTGGCATGGTTGAGTAAAAAGAAAGATTCAATTTCCTTGTCTACTACTAAAGTTGAGTATATTGTTGCTACATCTTGTTGTACACAAGTTCTCTGGATGAAACAAACATTGAAAGATATCATAGTTGTGTATGTTGATCCTATTTTTATCTTTTGTGATAACACAAGTGCAATTATCATTTCAAAGAATCTAGTGATGCACTTGAGGACAAAGCATATATCTATCAGGTATCATTTCTTGAGAGAGAAGGTCATGGAGAATGAAGTAAATCTTGAGTATGCTCTGACAAAGGATCATATTGTTGATATATTTATGAAGGCTCTTCCTAAAGATACTTTTGAGTATCTACGAGAGAAGTTAGGGGTCATTTCCCCTCCTTTCTTGAACTAGATGCATATGGAGATGCATCAGTCTGGTGGATCTATGGATCTATCTTTCTTTTGGACTAATGTTTTGGTGGCTACCTCTTATGGGGAGTAGGTAGTGTTATGTGTTGTCATTGTATGAGTATTTTTTTTATAATGTCAAAGGAGAAATCAATGTAAACTATCATTTTCCTTTGCCATTGATGTCAAAGGGGGAGAGGAAGAATTTGAAAAATAAGAGTGGAAGAATGTGAAAAATAGGAGTGGAAGAATGTAAAAAATAGGAGAGGAAGAATGTGAAAAATAAAAGAGGAATAATGTGAAAAATATTATCTACTAAGGGGGAGAAACAAAAAGAAAAATCTTGAGAAGTGTATTCAGAGCTAGTATGTTGTCTTTGATGTTTTTTCACATCATGGGTTGTCATCAATAACAAAGGGGTAGATTATTGCAAGAATGAAAAGAATGAAAGTGTTGTCATTGATGTCAACTAGTCAATTGGTTATCAATTGGTTTTTTTTTTTCATTAATGTTATGGTTGCAGGTTATTGGTTGTTCATGTTGAGGACATTGAGAAAATTTTATTGAAGAAAGGTTGTAGGTGTTTAGTGGTTGCTATGGGTTTTGCTTCGGTATTTTCTCCTATTTTTTTGTAGTTCATATATGTTGATCAAGGTTGTTGGAAGCTGCTATATCCAGATTTTTGCCTCTTGATTCATTGCACAGTGTGAGTTATGTTCACCAATTGTGAACTACATTTTTTAGTGTTTTTGGTTGAGGTCCAAAAGAAATGTTGTTGTTCCAGATTTTTCTTTGGTAAAGTCTTATGACTTGTGGTTCTAGAGTTAAGTTGATTTGATAATTTTGAAGATACTTTTGGTATCTGGAAGGTTCGTGCTTAATTTTTCTATGTTCTTTATACTGGTTTAGTCGACCTTGTGTTGAACACTATCTTTGAAGTTGATGAAGTGTGTTGGATCTATTTGTGTCTTTATCAAGCGTGTGTTTGGGTTTCCCTCATTCTAATTCCACCATAGGATGTTTTGGTGCCAACCTAATTTGAATTTATTGATGGATGGATGACTTTGGATATGTTTCAAAGTTAAAGATGGTATAAATACAGGATGAGTTAGTGGTGACAAGATGTACAAAGAGAGATATGTGCAAATAAATAGAGTAGATAAATGTGAAATAGATGTGAATCAGTGGGTGTGTGTGATGTGAGTGTGGTAGATTAGTGTGAAGTCTAAATGATGATTTTTTGTATGTAGTGAGCTAAAGGTGTACTCTATCATTCATGCCTGTCTGCAAGTGGTTGAGAAAATGGTGGTGGAAATATATGTTGCATTGAGATTGTCTTCTCTTCGTAACATATCTATTATATCTTCTTTGTATCTTTGTGGCAGTGATCCCTCTGAGTTGTTAGCCCTGTTGGACAGCGAGTCCTGATCTAGACAGTGAGTCCTTGTTTTGGAAATAAGCCTTTTGTAATTGGTTTTGATATTCTCTATAGTGTGAGTTAATCCTCATTGTGGTTTTTCCCTTATTGGGTTTTCCATGTAAATCTAGTGTTGTTGTGTATGTGTGATGATTTGTAATTTTTTTACTTGCACTTAATGGTTAATCATTTAAGCAATGTTAAGGATTAGTTTTGGTGAATGATTTAAAGGTTTAAATTTGTTACAACTAATTCACCCCCCCTCTTAGTTGTCTTGTTTAACAACACTTTTTAAGGGGAGAAATTTTGTTTAGCATTCATGGGTCATCTTTATCATCCAATTTTGAGCATCCACCAACACTATAGGAACCATATTGAGGGGAGGTTTCATGGTTTATCTTCTACTATTAGTTTAGGAGGAAGTATTTCCTCACGTGGAGTTCATAACTTCACATTTTCTAGGGGGTCACATCACCTTCTCTCTTTTCTCTCCTATGGGGGGAACATTTATTCTCCTTATGTGATAGAATTAGTCCTTGGTGGGGTCATCATGACTCATTTTATCTTCTTTACTTGTGCATTCTATTATATTGCATTAGTTCCCTTTTGGAGAGGGATTTTATTTCCCACTGGGTTTTTCTCCTTTACTCCACTTTATGAGAAATTTGTACATAAGTACATAACAAGGCCTAGTAGATGCAACTCATCGTTAATGCATATATTAGTCCCTAAGTTCCACTTAAGGCGGTATGTTAGTATAAATAGATTCATTATCATACCTAGTTAGTTAATCATCTTTCTAGGATTGACCTATTCACACCTAGCTTAAGTTTACTTAGGTTTCTTTTACCCTTTTCTCACTTTATATAGTTGAAACATGTGTCATCATTACTTGAGATACCTATTGACACATGCTCACACACTTATCAGGTGAGCTCATCAATGTCCCATCTTTGTAGGGGTGGTCATAGTTTCACTCCTACCTTGTCACCTCCTCATCCTTTCCTATATATGCAAGGCTTCATCATTTTATTTACTCACTCTTCATCATATATTGATAAACATACTATTTTTTTCATCATTTAACTTATGGAAGGAATTTGAGCTCTCTGATCTTGGAATTCTCTAACTTTTTTTATGGAGGTTTTAGGAGTGAGTAATTCTTAGATACCTCTTGGAAAAAATAGATCTTGTCATTTCAAAAGCCCCAAAAATCTATGGGTCTATATAAAATATGACTACATTTGGTGTTAAAAAATAGTTATTTTTGAAGTCTTGGAAGAATTTTGGATTGGATTTATCCATATAAATATACAAAATTCATATGACCATATGTTTCTATATAGTGTAGTCATAGTCAAGTTTAGAGAATATTCATAAGATATGCACCAAGTATACATAAAAATTATGTGTAAGATATACAAGATAAATTAAAATATTATTTTTTTAATAATTAAATCAATTTAATTGATGGTCTAGGGACAAAGCCCCTTGTCCTTGAGAGGCCAAGTGGGTGACCACACCTAGACCATGATATAGTTAAACACCCCAAGGCTATCAACACCTGGCCATTGAAACACCACCTAGGTTCATCTCAACAACTACTTGGTGACACTACCACTATTAGCTAGTTAGTAACATCACCTATATAACACCACCTAGCCACTAGTGTTAGTTTGAATGAGCTTAATAAAGTAATTTTTTTCAAAGGGCATAACTATCACATGTTATATTGGATGTTGACTTCTCTTAGGAATTAGAATTCTCTATCTAAGCACTACATAGTGGTAGGGGTTTGGTCATCGAATTTTTGTACTTGTGTTATAATATATATCTAAAGTCAACATTGCTTTGAAATAGTTAATAAAGAATATCATATAGAATCAAAATTTAAATTTTAAATAGGTGGGAAAAAGTTATTGTTTACTACATAGTGGATTAGATGGTGTTTTCAAATGAATGAGAAGAAAAATATTTGTACTTGTTTGAGTCCTTGCAGGTGCTTGAGATTTGTAGTGCCATTATGTGAGCATCCAAATAAATTTAAGGGTAAAAACTTGTGGGATTACAAATTTTTGTGATACCAGTATCACAGTATAGTATTTTATTATGTTTGAAGCTTCATAATATAATATTACATGCATTTTTAGAGTGCGAAGTGCAAGAACAATGATAGTTATGATTATGGTGTCATGGATGATCATTTATATTTGAGTACATTGAAACAACATGACTATGCACGTAATTGTTAGGATTTGGTTGTGGTATTGAATGATTCACTATTACAAGTGGTAGTGTGGCTCAATTTTAGGAGGTTATTCATATCTCCTAGATGGGAATTTAGCTCCTTAGATATATGGTCACTCATTTGTAAATTTATTTGGTAAATAAAATCCAGAGTTGATTTGGTGTTTGAGTCTTGAGGTCTACAGGAAATATATTCTTTGTTATCTTAGTTTGGAGGTTAGTGATATGATGGGAGTTTTCATATTGCATTCATTTGGGATTTATGAGTTAAATAGTTGCCTGTGGTAGTACAACCCATTGGTTGTAGTGGGATGACTTGGATGTGGACTATCTATATCCACAAGCTTTTTTGTTGATGATGTAAATTCAATCAATTAGCCTTGTTTATGGTCATTTGTGCATTGGTATGTTGTATTTAGATGAAAGAATGTATTATTAAAGTACCTAGATAGTTAGTTGTTGAGACTTGTATCATGTGTTCTTTTAGCTTTGGGAATGGATTTGAGTTTGATCTTTCTTGGTTAGAGAGGCTTACATCCATGTTGGTTATATAAGATACACATATTTTGTTTTAACTATCAAATTGAATGGTTGGGTTTTGTTAAGGGTAATTAGTTGGGGTTTTGTGAAGGAGATCTTACTTTTCCAAAATTACTACATTGAGGTGTTCAAAGGACATGGTATGTGATATGATATGTATTTTTTCTCTCTTTGGTCTTGTTTTCCTTCTTGGAGGTTCATGTTCACTTGACATTCAACTTAAGGTTTATATGGAGCCATTGTGATCACTATGTTTGTGGTCATGTGTTGTTATTCTATTTTATTATTTTTTGGTAACAACATGGAGGACTCAAAACCTAGGAGAGATATGTAGA
>VDFB02037657.1:0-13491 GCA_007258455.2 Sequoia sempervirens | reverse complement strand
TCATATGTATGATGTCTAGATGTTCCATTTCATTGATGTTATATTGAAAGGAGAATTTTTCTTAGACTAGGGGAAGATTGTTTCAGACACCATTAGTAATCAAATTACTAAAGTAAAGGATTCCAAAGAATTCTTCATGTCTTCAAATGTTGTCTACTATGCAGCAAGAATGGGAAACTTCCCAAGGTTGAACACTATGGGTGTTAGGGGAGAGGAACCCAAGAAAAGTAAAATTTGGGAGTACTATGATTAATTAGAACACAAGAAAGCATAAAAACATTTCAAGAGGGTAAATGATGCTTTCTTCTATACAGTAATCAACCAATTAACTAGTGAGTTGGATTCAGGCTATCAAAGGAGGTAAAGGCTTTAGTTGGTGAGTGGAGAAACTAGTTCATATAGTATCCCAAGTCTACATACATTTGGCTCTTCAGATACAATAAGGTTTCATTCTTGCTACCTAGGTGGTGTAGCAATAAGCTTATTTTGATTGAGTTTTCTAGATAGGTGATGGAGATTAATTCAAATTTTTCCAACAAGCATAAGGTAGGGGGGATGAAATACCCCATTATGCTAGGTTTCTACTCATGTTCCTCAATGATAGTTGCCAAGAAAGCCATAAAGGAGTTGTAGGAAGTAAACATGAAGCAATTTGTATACTTCTTTCTTCCCACACCATGAGCTGAACATTGAAGACTTTTGGGCGGATTTGTAAGATGATTTTGAGGTGCATAAGAGAAGATATGAAAGATTGAAAATCCCTCAATTATGATATTTCAAAATCAAAGTGGATATACCAAAGAAACTATCAGATGATGGGCTAACACTTGATCCTCTATATGATGTAGAGGAAGTTGGAACTAGAGCACTGGACCCCATCACTTGGATGGAAAAGGAGGAATGTTCTATTGATGAAGTCTCTACAACGATATTGGGTAGGAGCCTCAATTGGATAGAGATTTGTACCAAAAATTATCAAGGAAGGGCTACAAGGAAAAGGAAATATTTAGAGGCAAGAACTTGTTCTTCTACTCCCCTAAAGGAATACAAAAGATTGAAGAAGAAGACTCCATAGCAAACAATTGAAGAGGAAGACCCGACAATGGAGAAGGTGGCAAAGGCATTCTAAAAGGCCTTTGTGACATGCATAGTTGCATTTGCAAAAGTTGTCTCTATGACATAGGAATAATTCTAGATGTTGCATACCTTAAAAGTGTACATTCATGTAAATTCAATTAGATAAGTTTTTATTTATTTCAAGGAATAATTTGGTAAGTTGTAAGTTTTTTTTTGTATTAAGTCAAATTTAGTGGCAAGTAGGATACGATATGATAAAGTTAATATCACTAAGGTGGGTGATATTATATCCTTTTATCAATGGTATTTATTTTACTTTACATGATCCTATAGGGTAAAATTTTAGTTTTCAAAGGTATTTATGGGAAATATTAATTCATTGTAATAATTTATAGTCTTTTTATTTCCTTGGTGTTTAACATGTTGTAATGGATTAAAAGCATTTTTTCTAGTTATTTTTAACTAATATTTTAACTTTTCTACATTACTCACTAGATAAGACTATGTTTGTGGTATTATTTTTGCTTTTATGAACTTTAACTCTATTATTATAAAAATTAAGCTAAATAAAATCATATCTAGACAATTTTTCCCTTTTCTAACTAAGCTAAGTAAAAGAGAAAGAGAATTGGACTTTGAAAAATTATAAAAAAAATATACTTGCTATAGCATAGAATAAAATACAAAACTAGAAAGCACATAAAATAAAGAACTTGGTATCCAAACTTAGAGCTCTCTATTCAAGATAACATCATGATGCGTAGATATTTACTTAGTGATGTGTTGTAGTCCTCTTCATGTGTTGTAGTCCAAGTCATGTATTATTATCTAAAACTATTACAAAATATAAATTCTTGTCTAGAAATTCAATTTTCCTACAAATAGAGGATAAAACACCAACATAACAAGTCTTCAAAATATACCAAAAATTATAACAATGTTCAAATGAAGTTAAATGAAAAGATAAAATATTGAAAAGATGGGAGAAATGAAATTAAACATCTATGTAATTGTGATCTTCAATACACCTACAACTAAGAGAAGGAGGAAGGTTTGGGGTTGCTTAAGAGTTTTTCACAAATGATCATTCCCCTATATTGGTATTTTAACCTCCAAGGGAAGACAATGGAAAATGTGTGTTATCTTTGCCTTAGTGTATCTAGAGCTAGAGAAATAAATAAATTCTATGAATATTACCCATACATGTCTACAAGGAGCAATAGACTAGTCTATATATTTTGTCAAATAAAAATGGAAACCCAACAAGTGCTAAAGACACAAAAATGTATTCATACATTTAATGAAAATTTCAAATAAAAAATGCTACAACACAATCACCTCACAAAGAAGGGAGATAAAAATATAAAAAAAAAAACCACAAGCAAGTTATCCTTAAGGATGCAAGAATGCCAAGGAAACCCAAATTGGATAATAGGTTCTTAAAAACCCTTTAATATGTTGATAATATTAGTGGTAGATCACATGTGAGCTTCAAAATCCAAAACTTGCAATAGAGAGAGCTTCAAAAATTGAAATATTTTATGTAACAATCCAAGATTATGTCAAAAATGAGTATAGGAGGCAACATAAAGAGGCCAAGGGCTTGAAATACCTATTGATATTCAACCAAGTTAGTTACAAAGCTTGGTTATTCTAGGAAAGATGGAAAAAAATACATAGAAATAACCATTGTACAAAAAATCAAAATGATGCTAAAGCATTGCATGGACATTATGTGTCACAATGGTGTCTAAACACAACAACCTTTTGAAATCTTGAAACCCCAGAGAAACATGAGGTAAGAATGGAAAATACATTTGATTTACATAAAAAATTTGGTTTAACATAAAAGAATAAACATAATTTGGCCTCAAAGGTGTGAAAAGGCTAAGGCATGGACCAAATGAGCTCAAATAAATGCTAATAATTACAAACACCAAAGCAAGTCCAAAACATAATGTGAGAATTGTAAGGTATGCAATTTATGACATTACATGCATAAATTTATACAAGTATTGCTTATTTATTCATTTGTCGAATATATTATATGAATCATATTATCATAGTTGCATCCTTAATGTGATGGTAGTAGTAATAGTTACCTAAGAGTAACTAAATTTACACATACTGATATATCAAAGTGAGTTAATTGGTGAACAAAAATGAGATACAAGTTAATCAAAACTAAGGAACTAATTTACTATTGTATAGTAGATAAAAAACCTTCATTAACACGCATCTATTTCTTGTTTTGTATTGGTGATTCTTTTATTAGACTATGTTATAGTTTGTAAGTGATCAAAATTGATATAAATAGAGAGAATATTTTAGAACATACAACATAAATTGACGATGATCTTATAACTGTCTTTTGTTCTAGATGTTTGTCAATATCTAATAATGTGTATGACATAAGACATGTATAATTTTCCAACCTAACTACATGAAAATCCAATAAAAATAAATTATATATATTATTTATTTGAGACTATATAAGATATTGTTGTGTAAACATAAGTTGTGTACCTCAAAGGTACCACAATAAACTAGATTATAGGAACATGGGTATTGGTTAAGACAGCATAGCAGGCCCACCTGGACAAATATTTAATCTGGATCAGATCCTTTTGACCATCCTTGCACTCATATTTTTCGGCGGGATATTTCTGCAATCGGGGATATTTCTACAATCGGTTTAATTTTTCAGTCCTAAAGTGAAAGCGTACCAGCTACCGATTGTGGTTGCCGAACCGACGTTGGCCAGGAAGTCGTAATTGCTTAAAGATAAATTTCAATTATATTTTGAAAGTCATGCTTGCTTTAAGTCTAAAAAAGGATGTTATAAATAAATTTAGTCTATGAAGGATTAGAGCATATTTTGTCATTACGGTAGGTTCACGAGGTATTAAAACGATCGGGAGAAAACTACGTGATACCAAATTACTCATTGATGGTATATTTCTTTATTAAGTCTTTTATTAAAGTTTATTTGGACCATGTTTAACTTGTAAGCAAATTTAATGATTTATTTTCCTTATTCATAATAATTTAATCAAAGAACAATTTTTAACTTAGATATATACTCCTTCATAATACCATAATCTATTAAGAAAAATTAAGATGTCGAGTTCTACATAATATTACATTATAAAAAAGATTTATAATAAAATTTAAAGACTATATATAAACAAATGTCTTATAAGAAGAAAATGTTAATTTTTTAATTGTTTTTAACAAAATATATGTTTAATATTCTCATGAAGGAAAAGTAGATTCTTTTTGCAATATTTAAGAAATTTATTTGTACATTTTCACTAATAGCTTATCACATGATGAGAAAGTATATAATTATGATGACTTTTTATGTATTTTATACACAAAATTTGTACTTCAAATAATAAAAGTATATTATATCTTTAATTTAACGTTTAGTACATTTTCAAAATTGTTAATTTTTGTTTGTATTTATTCTTTTTCTTTTTTTTCTTTTTTGATTAGGTCTTTGCTAAGGTTTGAATTCTCTATAGATATGATTAGCTCATGTTTAATCTATAGGAGAAATTGACCGATTAGATTCCTTATTTATAATATCTTAATCAAAGGATAAGTTTTTATTTAGATTTATATTCCCTTGTAATATTGTAATATGTCAATGCTATTAGATTTCCACAATCCATATTATCATTAATTTTATGCTTCTAGATTAGATTCCTTATTTATAATATCTTAATCAAAGGATAATTTTTTATTTAGATTTATATTCCTTTGTAATAGGTACTGTAATATGTCAATGCTATTAGATTTCCACTGTAATATGTTCTCTAAATAAAATTATTGACATCTATATAATATTATGTTATAAAAATGGTTTATAATAAAATCCAAAAAATACATATAAATGTATGTGTCACAATAAATAAATAAATTTAAAGAAAGAATACTTTTGTGATCACATGAAAATTTATTTTTTACAATACTTAACAATAAATTTACTTGTATATTTTTCCTAATGGCTATTATATAATGGATAAGTATATGATTATTATGACTTATTTTGTATCTTTTACACAAATTTGATTTGGATGACTATTAAGTTGTCTAATTTAATAATAAAATTATACTTTAACTTTAATTTCAATGTTTAGTATATTTTTAAGAAATATTTTTTAATCTCTTCTTATTTTTTATGTCCATTAGTTTACCAAAAAAATAAAATTATAAAGTATATTTTTAGAATTATTGTCAATATAGTAAGTCTTATTTCTTTATCAATCGTGTTGCCTTTTATTAATCTATAAGATATATTTAAAATTGACACAATAAAAAGACTAAAATGAGATAGTAGTTATATGTAGACATACAAGAGAGACTAGACATATTGTATAATTTCATTTCAAATTTAATCTTTATGAGAGTGTTCTTGTTATTTTAGTATGTATTGTTGAGTAATATTTTATGTGTAGTTGAAAATCTAATAGAAATTAGTTTTGTATATTATTTATGTAAGACTATGTATGTTGTGTAAGAATAAGTGAAAGTGTTTTCTCTATTACTATTCACCTAGTCCTTTGTTTACCTCAAAAGTGCCATAGTAAACTAGATTAGAGGAACCGGGGTGTTGATTAGGATGATCACCTAGACATCACTTTGGATGATCACATTATAGATGCACAATAGATATAAGTTCAAAGAATTATACAATATACTAATATAGGTAAATTTTGAGTTTTGAGAGGTATTTAGGGGTAATATTAATTCATTGTAATAATTATAGTCTTTCATTTACTTGGTGCTTAACATGTTGTGATGGATAAAAAGTGTTTTTTTATTCTTTTTACTTAATATTTTAACTTTTCTACATTATTCACTAGATAGGATTATGTTTTTGGTTTTGTTTTGATGAACTTTAACTCTAGTATTATAAAATGTCAATAGTGGCATAGTATGATGGTTAAGTTGTTGTGGTGTTGTTCCTACCATCAAGGTTCAAACCCCACTGGGGTGTAATTGTTGAATGTTTAAATTGTGGGTGAGGTGCCCCATTTGTGACCTCATCGGTTCATAGCTCTAGGTCAAAAGCATTTACTCCTTAAAATAACTCTGCTATTATAAAAATTAAGCTAAATAAAATCCTATCTAAATATTTTTTTTCCATTTCTAACTAAGCTATGTAAAAGAGAAAGAGAGTTGGGATTTAAAAAATTATAAAAATTATACTTGCTAGAATACAAAATAAAATATAGAACTAGAAGGTACATAAAATAAAGAACCTAGTATCCAAACCTAGAGCTCTCTATTCAAGATAGCATCATGATGCATAGATGTTTAAGTGATGTGTTATAGTCCTCTTCATGTGTTGTAGTCCAAGTCATGCATTATTATATAGAACTATTACAAAATATAAATTCTTGTACAAAAATTCAATTTTCTTACAAATAGAGGACAAAACACCAACACAATAATTCTTCAAAATATACTAAAAATTATAACAATGTTGAAATAAATTTAAATGAATAAAAAACTATTAAAAATATGGGAGAAATGAAACTAAACCTATGTTTGATTGTGATCTTCAATAAACCTACAACTAAGAAAAGGAGTAAGGTTTGGGGCTACTTAGGAGTTTATCACAAATGATCATTCCCCTATTTTGGTATTTTGACCTCCAAGGGAATCCAATGATAGAGAGACAATGAAAATGTGTGCTCTTTACATTAGTGTGTCTACAACTGGAGAAATAAATAAAACTCTATGAATATTACCCCTATGTCTACAAGGAGCAATAGATTATGGTGTATATTTTAACAAATAAAAATGAAAACCCAACAAGTTCTAAAGACACACAAATGCATTCATAAATACAAATACAAAAATGAAATAAAGAAGGCTAGAACAAAATCACCTCACACAAAGAAGGGAGATAAAAAATTTAAAAAAAAACACAAGAAAGTTATCCTCAAGGATGTAGGAATGCCAAGGAAACCCAAGTTGGATAGTAGGTGCTTAAAACTTGCAAGAGAAAGAGCTTAAAATGTTGAAATAAATATTTTATGTAACAATTCAAGATTCTTTCAAAAATATATGGGGGAAGATAAAGAGGCCAAGGACTTGAAACACCCATTGAGATTCAACCAGGGTCATTACAAAGCTTGGTTATTCTGGGAAAGATGGAAAAATACACAAAAATAACCATTATTAAAAAAATGGCAAATGATGCTAGAACATTGTACGGACATTATGTGTCACATTGGTGTCTAAACACAACAACCCTTTGAAATATTGGGACACCAAAGAAACATAAGGTAAGTATGGAAAATACATTGGTTTACATAGAAAGTTGAGGAAACATAAAAGAATAAACATAATTTGGCCCCAAAGGGGTGAAAAGGGTATGGCATGGACCAAATGTGCTCAAATAAATACTAAGAATTACAATCACTAAACCGAGTCCAAACCATAATGTGAAATTTGTAAAGTATGCAATTTATGGCATTACACACCTAGATTTATACAAGTATTACTTATTTATTCATTTTTCAAAGATATTATATGAATCATATTATCATAGTGCTATCCTCAATGTGATGGTAGTAGTAATAGTTACCTAAGAGTAATAAATTTACACATACTGATATATCAAAGTGAGTTATATGGTGAACAAAATGAGATACAAGTTAATCAAAACTAAGGAACTAATTTACTATTGTATAGTAGATAAAAAAACTTTGTATTAACACACATTTTTTTTTGTATTAGTGATTCTTTGATTAGACTATTTGGAGCTATTGTAGCTTGTAAGTGATCAAGATTGGTTTAAATAAATAGATATTTTTTAGAGCATATAACAAGAATTGGCAATGATCTTATAACTATCTTTTGTTCCTAAATATTTTTCAATGTCTAATTATATATGACATAAGACATGAATAATTTTTTAACCTAACTACATGAAAATCCAATAAAAATAAATTCTATATATTATTTATTTGAGACTATATAAGATATTGTTGTGTAAACATAAGTTGTATATAGGCTCAAAGGTACCACAATAAACTAGATTATATGAACTTGGGTGTGGGTTAAGACAACATAAGCCCCACCTAGAAATTCCTTTTGACAATCCTTGCACTGATATTCTCCAATGGGATATTTCTGCAATTGGTTTAATTTTTCAGTATTAAATCGAAAGTGTATTAGCTACTGATTATGGTTTTTGAACTGACGTTGGCCAGGAAGTCATACTTGCTTAAACTTAAATAAATTTCAATTATATTATTAAATGTATGCTTTCTTTAAGTCTAAAAAAGGATGTTATAACAAATTTAGTCTATGAAGGATTAGTGCGCTTGAGTTGGAGTAGTACTAGGATGGGTGACCTCTTGGGAAGGCCTAGTGCTTCACCTCTGTGAGCATCACCTAGATGCAATGAGTGTTAAGTGGACCATTCATTATCATGAGAGATGAGTTCTTGTAAACCACTACTCATGAAACATGGGTCAATGAGTTTGACTCGTAAAACTACACGGTTGAATCCTGATAGCAATATCAAAACTCAAGATGTTAAGATCTACATTTAAAATTACATTATAAAAAAGATTTATAATAAAATTTAAAAACTATTTATAAAAAAATATCTTATAAGAAGAAAATGTTAATTTTCTAAATATTTTTTAATAAAATATGTTTTTAATATTCACATGCAGGAAAAGTAGATTCTCTTTACAATATTTAAGAAATTTATTTGTACTTTTCACTAATGGTTTATCACATAATGAGAAAGTATATAATTATGATGACTTTTTGTGTATTTTATACACAAAATTTGTATTTCAAATAATAAAAGTATACTTTGTCTTTAATTTTAACATTTAGTTTATTTTCAAAGTTGTTAATTTTTTATTTTATCTTTTCTTTTTATTTTTTCTTTTTTTTATTAGGTCAGTTGCTAAGGTTTGAATTCTCTATAGATATGATTAGGCCATGTTTAATCTATAGGAAAATTTGACTGATTAGATTCCTTATTTATAATATCTTAGCCAAAGGATATTTTTTTATGTAGATTTATATTCCTTTGTAATACTATAATATGCTCTATAAAAGTAAAAATGTTGGCATCTATATAATATTATGTTATAAAAATGGTTTATAATAAAATCCAAAAAATACATATAAATAAATGTTTCACAATAAAAAAATGTTAATTTTTTAAAAGGAAAGAATACTTTTGTAATCACTTATGAAAAATTATTTATCTTTACAATACCTAACAAAATTTTACTTGTATATTTTTCCTAATGGCTATTGTATGATGGATAAGTATATGATTATTATGACTTATTTTGTATCTTTTACACAAAATTGATTTGGTTGACTATTAAGTTGTCTGCTTTAAACGTAAAATTATACTTTATCTTTAATTTTATGTTTAGTATATATATATATATTTTTTTTTAAATTATCTCTTCTTATTTTTTATGTCTATTAATTTACAATAAAGTTTTTTTTATAAAGTATATTTTTAGAATTATTGTCAATATAGCAAGTGTTCTCTCTTTATCGTTCATGTTGTATTTTATTAATCTATAAGATATTTAAAATTGACGCAATAAAAAGACTAAAATGAGATAGTAGTTATGTGTAGAGAGAGAAGAGAGACCAAACATATTGTATAATTTTATTTCAAATTTAATCTTTATGAGATTGTTCTTGTTATTTTTAGTATGTATTGTTGAGTAATATTTTATGTATAGTTGAAAATCCAATAGAAATTAGTTTTGTATATTATTTCTTTAAGACTATGTATGTTGTGTAAGCATAAGTGAAAGTTTTTTTTTATTACTATTCACCTAGTGCTTTGTTTACCTCAAAGGTTCCATAGTAAACTGGGTGCTATCATAATAGTGGTTTACAATTCCTGAGAGGAATGAATTTTAGCTGAAATCACATATTTTTAGAAAATATAATGATTTAAGCCTTAAAAAGTTCCATTTTAAGGATTCCAATTGAAGAGGGTTTGATCAAATCACCTTAGATCAAAACCCCTTGGATAGAACCTCGCTAGTTTTAAACCATACCTATAAATGCATCTCCTTTACACCTATCAAAATGCTTGATAAAAAATCACTTTGATTTAGCTTTTGGGGATCAAATGAATTCATTTAAAATTTATTTCAAATGATTATGGTATTCCTCAAAGAAATCTATCTAATGAATATAATTTTAATATGTTTTGGTTTTGTTATGTATTTGTTTTTTAAGTTTTATTAAACATAGGTTTTTTATCAAAATGAATTTCTTGTTCTTTACATGTGGAAAAATAGAAGATTATCAAAAAAAAATTGAAAAATATGAGTGCACTAGATATTGAAGTCCTTGATCCAACAAAAAAAAAAAATTTGACGATACAAAAAAGTTACGCGTTATAATGGTCAGCTATGTCTGAATTGTAATTCGCTTGACTTTGAAACTTGATTAAGGAAAAAATCAATAAAAACTATCTAACCAAATGGAAGCACTAGATATCAGAGTTACAAATCTAAATTTGAAAGAAGTATAATTTTATCCTTCATGGAAAAAAGTTATGCGTTACCGGTGCGTCACTTTTTAAAAATGATGTTTCGAAAAAAATCAATTTTCGTGGGAGATGGAAAAAGAAGTGAAATTTGATTCCAAAAATTTTGACAAAAAAAATTTTAGAATCTACAAACAAAATTTGATGAGACTCTAGTTTGCACCATCTTCAAATTCCTCACAATTCAGCCGCTATAGGTGCCCGAATGTGAAGATTTTGTTAAAAATAATAAATTCAGTGCCCAATTTGGCCAAAAATTGTAAACCACTATTATGGGATCACCCAAACTAGATTAGAGGAACTAAGGTGTTGATTAGGATGATCACGTAGACATCACTTTTGGATGACCACATTATAGATGCACAATATATATAAGTTCAAAGAACTATACAATATACTAATATAGTAACTATATGTATTACTCGATTGTGCAAGTAATACAAAATCAAATGTTATTTCCTTAACTATTCATGCACATACCAACAAAAAAATGTTACACCTTAAGGAATTTTTCTAAATCATTTATGGGTTTTATTTCACTTCCTTTCATCTTTCCATTATATTTTGAACCAAAATTTTGTTAACAAATTAAAAATATGTGATTTTTTTATTCACACTAAGAAAAACAAATATATCTACATATTATCAATAGCATAAAATTAGTTTATAAGATATCATGAATTAATAATTCAAGAATTAATAGTAATTTATTCGATATATATATAATTATATTATTAAATCACATTCTTTTATTCCATATATATATATATATATATATATGCATAGAAAAATTTAGGACTAATAAAGTAATTATGATGTATTATCACATTATTCCCCAATCAATTAATTATGTTTGTTAGATTTTTTTTTGTTCTGTAGTTGTGGTTCCAATCCCACCCCCACCCTTTGTTCCTCCTTGCTAGGCCTCAAGATCATAAAGGAACCTTTGAATTTGGCACTAAGTTCCATAATTCCAAGTCCTCTCCACATTCATGTCCTCAAGTTGTGCCTATCCTAGAGTTCCAAAACTTCATAGAACCCCATGACCTCTTGATCCCCATTCTCCTTCCTTCTTCCCATGTTGCTAGACTCTCAGGTGAACCCTAGATTAATGAAAAAATCCATGATGTGAATTCCACCCCACTGCATTCTAGGATTTGACCATCAACTCTCCCCTTCTCCTAATTCCTAGTCCTTAGTTCATCCCAACCTTTGACACCCATTTTTTCCTTCTTCAAGTCATCCTCTCCTTGGAGCCTAAACCTTTGAGAGAACCTCACACCTCATTATTTGGCTCCCAAACATTTCTTTCCCCTATGCCCCAAGTCCCAATTCTCCCAATTTATTCAAGTTCCCCATTTACCTTGTCTTCTTAGGCCCCACATTTCATTTTATTCCATTATTTTACATTCCCTAGCTTTGGGAAATCACCTAATCCTAAAGGCATGAAATTGGCTAAGTATAGTGTTGAATATTTTAAAGGACTAGAAATCTCTTAAACATTCAGCAAGGTTTATTTTTCCTTCAAAAGGTTGATGGGTTCATGAATATATAGTAAACAATGGGTGGTGTCGATGAATTTATATGTTCATGGACTGATCAAATCACCAATAGGTTCAAAGCCCAATATATGTGTTGACTTGTGAAAGATATATGAGAATGGGCTAAGTGAAGATTAGTGTTGATAAGTTCACAATTCTTCAAACTTGTTGATAGGGTCAAAGTATATTGTAAGTTGCAAAAAAGCAAAGGAAAAGGTGAAAGAGATAGGTTAGAGGTGTTAAAGGTTCTTAAATATATTGAACCTCTAACAAGGTTCAAATAAAATAAAATAAAATATATATTTTAATGAGTTTTAAAATTAAAATGATGCCTAGGTAAATATTGTGACCCCTTCTCCTATACGTTGAAAATTCCATAAATGTAGTAGATGACCCTTCATATAAAAAACCATCCTTACACTTGAGGGTCCAACAAACATAAATATAGATGGCATTCTCAAGAAAAGGAAGAACATTCCCTCATGCCTCTCAATTATCTCTAGGTCACATTTTTAAGCATGATTTAAGGAAGATGACCCCAAAGAAATATGGATGACCTTTGCATTGTACCAACTAGAGGACTATTAAATTTATTGTAGATCTCCACGTATGCTTCTCAAGGTCCATTATGGAAAATAGGGTTTTTCATTTTTAAGAGGATAGAAAAAAGGAGAAAACATGGAGCCTAGCAAAGGAATAAATTAGCCCAATCTCCAAATCTTGGTATAACGATATGATATTGCAATGATATGAATTCATCCAAAATGTGTAATAACTATTTATAATATTTGAAGTGTGGATAATTACAAGTAGAATAATTATTGACCATTTGTCTCTTTATGAATGATACACATTTCAAGGTGTGTTGTTGATTAGTTAGCTAGTCAAAAGACTATAAAATATTCACAAAGCTTATATAGAGTGTCTTTTCAAATAAATCAAATAAATGTAAAGGTACATTCAAGGATTACTAAGGAGACTTCTCTTAGATTCTATAAATATTCATTATCTTATTTAATGTATGTGTAGACCCTAGCTTTTGTGTGCATTATGAAAAATATAGTCTTTTGTGACATCTTCATTAAGGTATCACCATTTATTATAGTTTATTCACATTAAAATGTATGAATCAAGTAACTTTATTACCTAAGGTGGGGGGGAGAGGTAAAGAGGGATAGGTGAGATCAAGATAAGTAGATAGAGTGGTGGAGGAAGAGGGAGAGGGGGAGAGAGAGAGATTGGTAAGATAGATAGGAGAGAGTGGGTGAGAAAGGGGGGAGGGGAGAGAGAAAGTATGAATCT
>VDFB02037655.1:0-13341 GCA_007258455.2 Sequoia sempervirens | reverse complement strand
AGGAAAGAGGGTTTATAAAACCCAGTTCTACCTCTTCAGAATTATTTTTATTATTTTTGCTTTTATCTTTTGAGATGGCCTTAGCAGGTTTAAGAGATCAGGACAGATTGGATGGAGCCTCAAATTTTGGTGTCTGGAAAGCCATAATTTCTTTGTTGCTGGAAGAGAATGGGATCAAGGAATATGTGACCAGTGTTGTACCTGTACCTACAGATCCAGCACAGCTCTTAGCACATAAGAAGGAAGATGCCAAGGCGAGGAGGATGATTCTTGATGGTGTCAAGGATCATATTGTTCCACATGTCGCAGAGTTAGATACAGCGAAGAAGATGTGGGATGCCATTCTGAATCTGTACCAGAATGCTACCACTAACCGGAAGCTGATTCTCAGAGAAAAGTTGAGGACTACTCGGATGAACAAGGGAGAGGACGTGACAAGTTACCTCACCAGACTCAGACTTGTCAAGGATGATTTGGCTGCTGTTGGAGATAATCTAGGTGATGACGAGCTAGTGCGGATAGCCCTAAATGGGTTTACTAAGCAGTGGGATGTCTTTGTTCAAGTTATTAATGGACGAGACACCTTGCCAAGTTGGGATCAACTTTGGAGTGACTTCACTCAGGAGGAGCTTAGACTAAGTCTTGTCAGTAGGACCAGTAGCAAGAGTCAGCAAAGTGAGGTGGAACAGGAGAACGTTGCCCTTGCAGGAAAAGGGAAAGCAAAGAAGGGGTCTAGTAAAGGATCAAATCCACAAGGTGAGAAGAAGAAGAAGGATTTATCCAAAGTGAAGTGCTATGGCTGTCACGAGTTTGGCCACTATGTCAGCGATTGTCCGCAAAGGAAGAAAGGCAAGAAGCAGACAGTAGCTTCAACAAGTGCAGATGAGCTCTCTAGTAGAATGGAGGATGAGTTCGCTCTCATAGCTTGTATGGCTAGCTCAACCTCACAGGGTGTTTGGTATATAGATAGTGGGGCGTCATTTCATATGACAGGAGTTAGAGAGTACTTCTCCAGCTATAAGGACATCAGAATGCAGATCTCTATGGGGAACAGGTCCAAACTCAATCCAGTTGGGAAAGGGACTGTTCTATTTCAGAGGGAGAATGGTAAGCGGATTCCCATTCATGATGTGTTGCATGTGCCAGGCTTGGGTATGAATTTGATTTCCATATCTGTCCTTCAAGATAAAGGTTACAATGTACTCTTTAGAGGGGCAAGTGTGTTAATCAAGCACAAGGATTGGAAATCACCCATAGCTATTGGAGTTAGGAGCGGCCGGCTTTATAGGTTGCAGTTTGATACTCATAAGGCACTGATGAGCAGCAGTAATTCTAGAGATCAAGGAGAGCTATGGCATAGGAGGATGGGCCATATACATCATGGAGCACTTAAATTGCTTCGTGAGACAGTGACAGGTGTTCTAGAGGTGAGCACAGAGCATGATGATATATGTAAGGGATGTGTGTTAGGGAAGTTTGCGAAAGCAACTTTTCCAAGGAGTGACACTAGATCCAAGGGTGTTCTTGATCTAGTACATTCAGACATATGTGGACGAATGTCGACGAAGTCTCTCAGAGGATATGAGTACTTTGTTACTTTTATTGATGATTTCTCCAGGAAGACCTGGATATACTTCTTGAAGACCAAGGATGAGGTTTTCAGTCGCTTCCAAGAGTTCAAAGCTCTTGTGGAGAATTCGACAGGGAGGAAGATAAAGGTTCTTCGGTCAGACAATGGAGGCGAGTACAAAGGGAAAGAGTTCCAGGAGTTCTGTACCAGGGCAGGAATCAAGAGAGAGTGGACTGTTCCTTACAACCCACAACAGAATGGGGTTGCTGAGAGGAAGAATCGGTCTATATCAGAGGCGGCAAGGGCTATGTTGTATGACCAAGATATGCCATGTTACTTATGGGCAGAGGCATGCAGTACAACAGTGTACATACAAAACAGGGTTCCACATAAGGTATTGGGCAAGTTGACACCAGAGGAGGCGTTCTCAGGGAAGAAGCCGACAGTCGCCCACTGTGATATTTGGGAGTTTGGCATACGGTCACATTCCGTGCGCACGCTTCCAAGTTAGATCGATCGCAGAGAGAGAGAGGGTACTTAAAGTTGTTCTCAAAGGCATATCGTATATTTATTCCAGGACTAGAGGACTATAAAGTTAGGCTGATGTCAAGTTCATGGAGGACATACATTCAGAGGTGGGTTCTAGAGATTTTCAGCAACAGACGATCGAAAGGGGAGCGCTAGTGGAAGCCCGCCGATCGCTCAACCGTATAGCGACGTTGAAGCTCGAAAGTACGCTACTAGTACATGCACAAGCTCAGGTGCTGAGAATTCGCAGAGTATGGAGCAGCAGATGCAGCAGATCCAAGAGATGCATCAGGGTGATATGGAGGTTGATACTTCATCCTCTACAGTTGGTAGCAAGAACCAACAGTCACGAAGGGATACTCAGGAGTTTGTGGGAGCTCCTAGGATGAGTAGTAGACAGCGGAGACAACCAGCTAGGTATGATGACTATATGGCATTAGTTAGTCAGCTTTGGCAGATAGTGAGCCTCTAACTATCGAGGCCGCACGTTGCAGTGTGGCAAGATGCAACAGTTGAGAGTATACCCTCAATAGCGCAATCCATGTGTGGAGGCGCCTGTGACCAACGTGATAGGGCAAGAGTTGGATCACCGATCTATAAGATCGCACACGGCAAATGGTAGCATCGAGAAATACAAGGTTTGTGGCCAAGGGGTTCTCTCGTATGAGGAATCACTCGCGAGGAGACATTTGCCCGGGCCGCATACTTCTATACGGTAGTCGATCTCACTTACAAAGACGCATGGATGGCAGATCCATCGATGGATGCTACATTTACGCTTCTAATGGTGAATTGAAAGAGGAGGTATACATAGAACAACCAGAGGGCTTTGTAGCACACAGCAGTACAACCCACGTGTGCAGATTGAAGAAAGCTTTGTACGGACTCAAGCAGGCTCCCAGGGCGTGGTATGAGCGCATTGATAGATACCTGCAGGGAATGGGCTTTGTGAAGAGTGAAGCGGATGCTAACCTCTACTACTTGGTGGTTGGGGGTGAGGTTCTCATTCTTATTCTTTATGTGGATGACTTGTTTTTAACAGGTTCACTAGGGCTCATAGAGGAAAGCAAGAGGGACCTTGCAGCAGAGTTCGAGATGAAGGATTTGGGGCTTATGCACTACTTTCTAGGCATGGAGGTATGGCAGACAGATGGAGAGATTTTCCTTTGACAAGGGAAATACTGCATCGAAATCTTGAGGAGGTTTGAGATGGAAGATTGCAGAGCCATGTCTACTCCTATGATCACGAATTGGAAGAAGGTAGAGACATCCAGGGAGAAGGATGTAGACCCCACCTTATACAGGCAGTTGATTGGATCTCTCATGTATTTGGTCAACACCAGGCCAGATATATCCTTTGCAGTAAACTCTCTTAGTCAGTTCATGGTCGAGCCGAAGAGAGTGCATTGGACGGCAGCAAAACATGTGTTGCAGTATTTGCGTGGTACAATCGAGTATGGAATCAAATATGCTCGAGGTGATGGTATCAGGTTGATAGGCTATACTGACGCAGATTGGGCAGGCAGTACAACAGACAGGAAAAGCACTTCAGGGTGTTGCTTTAGCTTGGGATCAGGAGTTGTCTCTTGGTACAGCAGGAAGCAGAAGTCTGTGGCTTTGAGTTCTGCAGAGGCAGAATACATAGCAGCTAGCATGGCGACGTGTGAGGCGATATGGCTTCGGAAGTTGCTAGTGGCCTTGTTTGGTCAGAGGGTTGAGACTACAGTGATACACTGCGACAATCAGAGTTGCATCAAGTTGACTGAGAATCCGGTGTTTCATGATAGGTCTAAGCATATAGACATCAGATATCATTTCATCAGAGATTGTGTACAGCGCGGGATTGTTCAGCTACAGTATATACCTACAGATCAGCAGGTAGCAGACATTTTGACTAAGGCATTGGGGAAGGCGAAATTCATCTTCTTCAGAGATAAGTTGGGTGTCATGCAGAACACCTTCCTCGCTAAGAGGGAGAGTTAATTTATGTAGCTTGGACAGGTGTCTCCATTCCCAAGTAGTGTTATTTAATTATTTAATTATTTTCTAGAAACCTCCAGAAAGGGCTGAGTTGTCTAGATAATTATGTAATTAAATAAATTGATTTCCCTAGAGACTTCTAGAATCCAGTTAGTTAGGGTTGTTAGAGTCTATTTAATCTTAGCCATTGATTGAGATTAAATCATGGCCATTGGTTTTCCAATGAGAAAAGTATAAAAGGAGATCAATGGGCATTTGGAGAACATACAAGTATAGAGTTGAGAAAGACTTGCAATGATAGCAAGTAAATTTGTAGTGAGAGCAAATAGTCTTGCAGTGTTAGCAAGGGCGCAGTGATAGCGTTGGGGATAGCAGCTGTGGAATTTCAGTAGGAGAAATTGAGGGAAGAATTTCCGGAGAAGGACATTGCCGAAGCTCTGCCAGTAAGAGGCAAGCAGTTTTATATTCCTTAATTTTGCTGAAGTTTAATATACCCTCATCTGCAATAGGTTTTCCTTTCGTTTTTCCATGACAATTTGTCCAAAAATATTGTGTCTATTATTGTGAATGTTTTCTTTCTCTATCATGGAGCTTTACTGGTGAAGTTGCAAAAGAGGTTATTTTTCGATATTTTACTTCATAGAATTCACTTTTCAGAGTCAAATAATCTATGTATTAGATAGGAGATTAATAATTCCAAGAATCAAGAATAGAATTTTTCACACTACTCACAGAGCAATTCTTCCTCCTCATAAAATAAGATGAAGAAACTTCTACCCCATTTACATTCCAAAAAGAAAAGAATTCATATAGAACTTGAAATCTTCAGAGTTTAGATGGTCCTATGAATTATTAAGAACTAAGAAAATACTTATGCTTGATATGTGATGTCTCTTATCTTGAATCGGCAGCAATTCCAGTGGAAGGAGGAGAATCCTCCAGTTCTTCTCCCTAAAATCATATATAAATTGAGTTGGTATTGGTATTGGTATTGATATTGATATTGATATGCATGAGGCCCAAGAAAACATTTAACTAACTGAGGTGCTAGAAAAACATATAACTAACGAAATTTATGCAATAAAGCTTATTTTTCTGCTCTTTATTAACTTAAAAACTACCACTAACAAATATTTACGATGGGAATTGTTTTCACAATCTTATATTTTTATGAGAATTATTTTCACATCCAAGATTTAATCTTATATTTTTATGTACAAGCATTCGGCCTTGGCCTAATTAAGATTAAAATATTAAATTATAATGTTTAATCATTGCAGCATACCAAACATTTCGGTTGTAAAATTAAAATGTTATATACATTTCAGTTGTTTTAGTTTATTGTAGATTGTTGTGGTTTTCGTAGCCAATAAAATTTTGAATAATTAGTTAAATATTTTTTTTATTATAGTTTTGTGGGGAAAAATGCCCTAAAAAAACTGTGATAAAAAAGTTTATAGTTAGCATTCCTAAAAATCCGCCCTTATCAGTCCAAATTGTTTAGCCAATAAAATTAAAGAGAAATAATTTTCAAAATTTAAAAAGTTAAAAATCGTGCATTTAACTTTAACAAAATTAAAATATAATGTATTAAATTTAAAATATAATGTATGAAAAAGAAAATTATGAATTTTGATTGGCTGCAAACAAAACATTTAATCACTAGTTAACAAATAGGGGTCCGCTATAGTTCCGTGGCAGGAACTAATAAAGATTATACAAGGAACACCTAAAAACAAGGTTAAATGTTATGGATACGATGAATTTGGTATAATTGCTTTTGAAATCCAACTCTATATTTTTTTGTATCAACATTTCAAATCACATTCAGTGATCCATCATCAAGAAAGAATTGTGATTTAGCCTACGAATATAACACTTAAAGGAGGTAAGGGATGAGGAGTGACGAGAGTAATAGAAACTGGAGAATGAGAAAGAAGGAAAATAAAAAATAAAAAATTAATACATGAAAATGAGATGAAGCATGTACTTATTAAAAAAATATACATAATATTAATAAAAATATAGAAACAGGAAAATAAAATAAAATGAACATGAATATTGACATATGTATCTATATATATAGAAATTGATGATTAAATATGTATATATAAAACAAGGAAAATACACACACATTTGTGTGTGTGTGTGTGCATATGCATACGTGTGTATACATATGTATGCATGTTATATACATATATATGCACATGCATACATATGTATGCATATATGTATGTGCATGCATATATATGTCTAAATATATATGCACACGTATACAAATATGTATACATATGCATATATGCATACATGTATGTATACATGCAAAAACATATAAATACATACACATATGTATGCATGTATGTACATTTATATACATACATGGGTAATCCCACAATACTGGTTTACAATTTTTGGCTAAACTGGACATTGAACTGAATTTTTTTAACTAAATCTTCACTTTCGGGCACCTATAGCAGCTAAACCATGAGGAATTTGAAGATGCACCTAAGAGAAGGTTAAACCGCGGAGAAGACATGATGCAAACTAGTGGATTTGTGACATTTTGTTTGTAAATTTAAATATATTTTTTTCAAAATTTTGGAATTAGAATGCACTCTTTTCCATCTCCTTGAAAACTAATTCTTCCTTAGCAATAAACATCATTGCAAGAGGGCATGTAATTTGCTAACACAACTTTTTCAATAAGGGATAAATTATAATTTTTTGAATTTAGATTCATAACCACAATATCTAGTGTATGGAATTTTGTTTCAGTATTTCATTGAATATTTTTTTTCTTAATTAAGTTTCAAATTCAAACCAGTTACAATTGAAACATGATTTACTGGCTAAAACATCACTTTTTTTGTATGTATCAAATTCAATTTTATTTTGTTGATCAAGGACATCACATCTAGTGCACCTGATATTTTTCAATTTTTTTTTTATAATCTGCTATTTTTCCACATGTGCGTAACAAAGAGCTTGATTTTGGTGGAAACCCCTATATGTTTAATCAATAAACTAAAAATAATATTAGTCAAATCCATATTTTGATGGATAGCTCATCTCAAGGACTACCTATCATCCAACTACAGGAAGTTTCCTCCATTTTCAATCCTCAATCCGAAAGCTCAAAGGAATTCTTTTTTTTTGCATAAATTTATGAGAGAAGGGAAGAAAACCACTCGAACCCCCTCTTAGAATCCCCTTGACCCTCAGGGAGTAAAGGGGTTTCTACTCTGGGTTTGAATAAACCTCATTTTTTCAAATTTCCTTTGTCACTTTGGACAACGCAGCAAGTAATCCCGTCATTAAAGAGGGTCCACTCGAAGGGGGGTTCCAGCAAACCCCTTTTGGGTTAAAGCGAACCCCCCCTTCATGTGAACCCCCTAAAATCTAAAATTTTCTTCATAGGGGAATTTTTGCAATTTTCCTTCCTCAACGGAATTGTAAACCAATTTTGTGGGATCACCCACATACACGTATATGTTTGATAAGAGGTTAGATAAATTATAACAAGGTAGTAGCCAAGGTGTTAATGAATACAAAGAGATCTCAAAAGGATGTGAAATTAAAATTTTCATAGATGTCAATGCAATGATTATTAAGTTGTGATCTTCTATTTGTAGGTGTGACGTGAGATAGGCATGAAGAATATTTATTTATCTCAATAAGAGTTTACATTTGATGGCATTGTTTGCTCTAGTGATAGATAAATATGTCATTCCCTCACCACTACAACTAATTTCCATTGTGGTGAGCCACACTTTGATTTTTCTTATGGTGTCTTCCTCTGACAAAATCAAGGGGGAGTAGGTGATGTTGGTTGAAATAATAGGGAAAAAGGAAGAGAGTAATAGACCTCAAATCCCAAGGGTCAGTGGTGAGAGAATTCTAAATAATTTCTTAGACTATCTTGAGTGGAAGATTTCTAATCATGATCTAAAAGCTTAGGTTTCCATGATTTAGGATTTAGCTAGCCAAGTGGATGAAGCCCTCTATACTAGCATCAAAGAAGCTATGGTCAACCTCATCCTAGACTCAAGCCAATCCCTCATTCAAATATGTCTTCAATGTGACACAAAAACTTAGGTGTGGTACTATGTTGTCTATGCCCATAGGTACATACCTCCTTCATGATGATATATAATAAATTAAACATCAATTTGAATCTTTATGTGCTTGTTATCTAGGTCATTTTCACAACATTCTAGCAAAGCAATACAATATTTCACAAGGATTTGGAAGAGATGGCTAAAAGTATGAAGACCCAAATGGCTTTTGGAGCTTTGGATACAAAGTTCCAATGTTCTGATAGGGAAAAGGAGGATGATTTGGTTGAGATCGCTCGTCCCACAAAAACCTCCAAATGTAAAAAATATAAAAGATGTGTGGAGGTGTCTTCAAGGCCTATGCAATTTGCTTTGTGGTCCCATATAATATGATATACTTTAAAATTGGACTGTCATATGGGTCGATACATAAACTCTATGGTTTTTGCACTCTCTCGTTAGAGTTGGAGGGGTTGATGTAATTTCCCCCTCCCACTAGCTTGTTCTTTGTTGGTTTTAGTGGTATTGTCTTCTTTTGGTTTGTTAACATTGGCTATCTAGGTTGTAGCAAAACATGTTCTCTCATATGCAAAATGGTTTTAATAATATATGGCAATTGAATATCTCTCTTAGTATCTTTAAATGTCATTACTACATATTTCCCACCCCATTAAAAGATGCAATCGTGCAGTAGTAGTCTTTGGAGATGTAATGGTTTTGATTACTAGAATTTTTTTTCCTTTTTTAATGGACCTAGTGAGTTTCCAGCTATTAGAATAGACTTAAAAGCTCTATTTTTTTAATTGTGGATGTCTAACTCAAATTTATGAATAATATATCATACATAATACATGTGTATGTATATAATATTTAAGCTTATATGTGAAATTAAGAATATCGTAATTTAAGTGGGTGGAAGGGCGGGCACCCCTCCAAGTTGGTAGAGGGGGGTGGCACTTGATGCCACAGTGGTAGGGTCGTTGGGGGAAGGAATGGTTGAGCTGGCAATCATAATGGCAAGTGATGGCTGAGGCAAGTCTTTTTGCAAGGCATATGGTGGATAGTTGAGGACATCTACAACACCCAATTCAATGTATAGTGATGATTGCATATACTGCCTAAGGGATTTACTCCTCATGGCAAGAACATCTTGCATGTTGGATGGTGTACCATTGCATTGTATTGCGCTATGAATGGTGTTTTATTTATTGCTGGTTTGAACTACTTTTGTTGTTTTTTCTTTGCTGGGGTGGCGGTTTGTGAGCTACCTTCTCACGGTGACAGTAGTTATCGCTTGCATGGCAAAGTGCCTAAAATTTTAGAATTGAGGTTCTATGGAGGGAACAGGTTTGGGGCAGACACTACGGTTGTCGCGTCAAGGCTATAGAGCCCATTTAGGGAGATTAACAATCAAAGATTTAAAGCTGATCACAATTCATGACCCCTACCAAGGCCTGAAGACGATCAAGCTACTACCTGGTTAGAAAGAGTACGTGAGGGATGATCTGTGATGTTTCTCTCTCATTTCCTCAGATCTCCTGCTGACAAAATAAAGTCTCCAAGGGTTTGTTGGTTAAAATGTTTAGATGATCTAGTGGGAAGGTGATCAGGGTTCCTTAGATAGAAGGAAAGGGCTGTCTGAGGCCCTCAGGATTTGGAGCCGGTCTGAAGGAGACTGAAGATTTTTCCATTTCTCCTGGATTTGTGTGGGCCAGGCTTTATGAGGCATTGAATGATTGTGGCGGTGGTTGTAGAGTTTCTTAAGATTTTTTTGGGTTGATGGTGGTTGGTGGTGTGAATTGGGAAAAGGACTTCGAGGTTTTTGCAAAATCTAATGGTTTTATGTAAGTTGGGCTATGGGTTGAGGTTTTTTTGGTCTATGGCCTAGGGTTGGTGTAGTTTTCTTATTTGTTTGGTTAGAGCTCTGTTTGCAATATAGCCATTAAAATGGCAATTTTGTTGTGCTTTACTCTAGTCGGGGTTATTGTGGTAATGGTAGGATGGTTTTCTACGAATGTTGGTCTTTAGTTGATGAATTTGTTGGTCGGGTGGCTCTCTGATTTTTTGGTGATGAAAATATATTTTCCCTGCATTGCAAATGTTTGTAGCTTTGATAATTTTAATAATAAAATACTCATCTTAAGTATAAAAAAAAAGAATATCATAATTTAAATATAATAAACAATATATATAATTAAGAGAAATATATGCATAAAAATCAACTCATAAAAAGAAAAATAGTAAAATAAATTCAATGATATTAGACATGCACTATAAAAAAGAATATATACATAATGTTGATGTATATATATAGATAATACATATTGTATTAAATATAAATGTATTAGTTTTAATAGAATGTATCTACACATCTAATAAAGAAGTGTTTAAATAGGTAATTCATTCCTTCTTTATGAAAGAGATGATTATAAATGAAAAGTGTGTGTGTACATGTGCGTGCAATATATTAAAAATTAAAAATTAAAAATTAATTAAAACATGTTTTTAAAATACATATAAATAAATATGAAATAAATTTCTATAATAATGATTGATAGACATATCAATGGTTATTATATAAGTTTATTTTATATATTTTTATTTGTATTTTAAATGTATTTTTTAATTAATTTATAAATGTTTAATTTATCGTAGACGTATACATGTATTGATAAATAAATATTTATAAGATAGAGAGTATAAACATATTCTTTTCATTTATAGTCCTCTCTTTTATAAAGAAAGAAGGTGTTCACTATTTAATATTTATTATATAGATAGACACATTCTATATGATGTTAGATCTAGAACATAATGCAAGTGATTAATATCATATCAAATTCTTATTCTAAATCATCTAAAATATATTTAGATTGAGCATAAAGAAGATTAAATCAAACAATTCTTACCTTCACTTTCAAGTGTAAGAGATCTCCTGTATTGAGAATATTTGTTCTTGGATATAAGTGTTGTGGTTGCTATTGGAGTTTTCAAGATCTTGATAACATGTGCTTTGATGATGTATGCTCGATGTGGATGTGTGTAGTCTTGATGTTTTATCTCACATGTGTGTTGGATCATTATGATGGTGGTGAGTTCAAATGAATTGATGGCTTAATTTGTCAATACTTGAGTGAGGATGTGAATGGTGGAGATTAAATAATTGATGGAAGATGGAGATGCACTTAGGGAATTGGATCCTCTACAAGGGACCTATTTTAATTTAATACTTTTATTCAATTATTGGAGATAGGTGATGCAGACCTGTTTATTTGAATTTAGGATAGATGACTTTATTTTATTTATTTATTTTAGGTGGGTGAGAGTAGATTTATTTTATTTGAGTGGGTGTAAGTGGATTAATTTAATTTAATAATAAGGTGGGAATAGATTTAATTTAATAATAGGGTGGAAATGAATTAATTTGATTTAATTTGATAATGAGAAGAGTTAATTTTATTTAAATTAATAATTAGATGAAAATAGGTTTTTTTTAATTTATTTAATAATGAGGTGAAAATGGGTTTATTTTTATTTAATGTAATAATGAGGTGAAAATGGAACATTTAATTTAATAATGGGATAGAAATAGCTTTAATTTATTTAATTTAATAATGGGATGATAGATCTTGGATTTTGGTTTTATATCTTGGATTTTGGATTTGTTTCTTGGATTTGGGATTTGGGCTTTTGGATAGTGGGTTTGGATTTGCATTTGAATTTTTGAATTTTGCATAAGGGTCAACAATCTCACACATCCTATGATAGTCAAGATCAAGAGTAGATACACTTATAATGACTCTAAGACTCTTATCTTCTTTAAATGTTAACATCAATGATGTCTTGTAGATATGTTGATAGAGGGGGGAGATTAATTTTTTTGTCTATTAATGCCTAGGATAGGTTTTCATCAATAGACTAGCTTTTATCTTTAATTTTTTTGTAATCCATTAGCACCTCAAAGAGGTTTTTATTAGAGGTTTTGATTTTTACTTATTTTTTATGAATTTTGTATTATTGTGAATATTTTCTTTGTCTATATTCGTTGCGTCATTTTGATATTTTCTTTCATGCAGATTCTGGTAGAACCATTGAAATTTTAGGGTTATATTCATGCTTACTAGGGTTTACGTTTCCATTCCTTAGTCTAAAACCCTTTTCCTTTGTTGACCCTATCGCTTTTGTTATAATTTTGTGTTGACTTGTTGACCAAGTTCTTGATCTCTTAAGTTGTGCTCAAGCCCTTTTTATTCGTTAAGTTACGAGCTCCTTCTCCTAGAATGATCACTTATAACATTTTTGCATGTGCAAAATTAAGAAACTTAAGTGATCTGCTCATATGCCATTCTGTAGGCTTGAATGCCTATAGTTGTCAAGTTTCCATTGGTTTCTACACTTCTATAGGTCCGAGGTCACGTAAGGAATTAGGAGTTGTGGACTCACAAAATATATATTGTGGTGTTATCTCATTTTATTTTGTACATTTGCGGGTTTGATGAGGTGGGCCCAACTCAGGTCATGCACTTGTGGATATGTGACATGTGGCCTTGTTAGCACCACGATAGTTGATGTATCTGACCTTTTTAAAAGTTTCACTTTGTGGGCCCGTGTGGATGACATGTAAAATTAAGGTGATGTGGAGTGTTTTTCTTGGTTTGAATAAATTCAAAGCACTTCAACTTCTAATCAAGTATTTTCAAATGTGGTCAACTCAATTTACGATTATTGATTTTACTTGTATTTTTAAGATCAATGATTCATTTTCAAACTTGAGGAATGGTTAGTGGAAGGCTCCTGGTGCACACAAACGAGCAATAATGGTAGAAGTGACCATTTTTAACCCAATTTATTAATGGGTTCTCTCAATAAATATTGCCAAGTGATCATTGAGAGGATTTATTTTACATTGCATGAGAATTAGGAGTGGGCTCTTGTTATCTTACAACTTTTGTGATGAATTATGGTTTCTTGTGCAATAAGAAAGTAAGTTCATTTCTTGAGCTTTGGTTCATAAGATTTGACTCTCCAAAAGTTATGATTTGTGTAATTGTACTTACAAATGGGTGATCCCACAATAGTGGGTTACACTTTTTGGCCAAACTTGACATTGAACTATTTTTTTTAACTAAATCTTCACTTTCAGACACCTATAGCTGCTAAACCATGAGGAATTTGAAGATGATGCAAACTAGTGATTTGTGAAATTTT
>VDFB02037653.1:0-12921 GCA_007258455.2 Sequoia sempervirens | reverse complement strand
CCAACTCTTATTCATTTATCCTCCCCTACTCAACGGTTTGGGTACTGAGCAGCATTACGGTCTCACCCTACCCGCGTATTGCATGTTGAATACCACAGGCACACATCCATCGCTAAAGATTAAAGCAGGGCTATAATGGCTGATAGAAGTTTAATGCTCGGCCTCCCTCCCAGGAATTCAAAAGCGATTTAGCCTCCCATATAGTTCAACGCATACCCAGGACTATTGTTTCATCTCGAAATAAATGTTTCTACCCAGCCAATATTTTAGACCATTAATACTGGTTAGGAAGGAATAGAAGTCAAAGCACTGCCATATGAGAAGATGTAGGCATTGATAAATGTACAGTTATATTTAGTTTAGGTATGTTGAAAACTCCAGATTCTTAGACATTTAAATTGAAAATACATGTATACAGAGTAATTCAGACTCACAGTCTTCTTATCTGCTGTTTGGAATGAATGATTGTAATATCTTGTTTACTTTACTTTTATATGTCCTCGACATTCTGTTCCTAAGTGAGTGACTCAAAACCACTATATGAACACTACTCCCCGACTTGTATATAGTCACAACTCACTTATAGTGGTGTTGAGGAAGGATAAAGATTATTATATTTTCTAACCAAGAAACTGCGGATGTATTATAATTCTATATCCCAGTATCTTGCACAGATTTTTTTGTTTTTGTATATAAAGTGAAAATGAAATCTAGAGTATTCACAACAAAACATATAAATACATTCCTATAAAATTTTCTAGAACTCTAGATAAAATCTGTAAGTGTCATATTCATTGGATAATATATCTTCCTTCATTCATTTATTTACTTATTTATAAGTTCTCTTATGATAACTATAAGATACTAATGTATTGTTCAAACATATATTTATCTCTCTTTAGTAGATTATTATGTCTGTATGTACAGAGAATTTTCTTGTTGCACTTTTAAACCACATGACAAAGAATGATAAAAGAAAAGGGTCCAAAATATAATCTCTTTCTATTGGAAATTAATTCCTTACTATACTCTTCTTGCAAATCTGACATTTCTAATTACAAAAGAAATATCTAGATGCTCCCAAAAACACTTTGCAATAGATAAGTAGTGAAAGCAGTTCTTTATGCACCTCTACTAGGCCCCCTTTTATTTTTTAGTAACGACATCATAAACTACATTATCTTTCTTGGATATTCTTTTCTTTTACATAAACATATTTCTACATCCCAAGTAATAGAGCTTACATCAAAATATCATTTATTTATTTAAGTATTCATCTTTACAACATTACATAGAAATGAAATAATTGAAAACCAAATGTTGCACAAGGTCTTGCTCTCCACCCTTCCATAATGGCGTCATGGAGCCTCGTGGGCTCTAGCCATATCCCCGAGCAAGGAATTATTTAGCTCCATGATGATAAATGGAGTCTTTTCTCATTTTTACAAAGAAATAAAAACTAACATAGCACAAACTTAATGTATCTAAGTTCTCTACCTTCCATTCTCCACCATGATTCATTCCATATTTCACATCCCTACCACGAATAACAAAGGGAAATAGTAGTAGGAGAGACTACTTATCTCTTTATATGGGGAGGCTAACTCCTTGAACCTTCTTTCCTCTGCCAAGCCATCTTGATCATTCTCTACTATCTCCATTAGAGTTCTCCACGAGGAGAAGTGGGCAATGGCCAAATCTTCCATCTTTTTGAGATATATAGGGATCCTCAAAACCTACACTCTTTCTCACAAGTGCTCACACATGTGTGAGTCTTGTGCCAATTCCAAGAACTTTTGGGGAGTAGAAGGTTGAGAGTGACAAGTCATTCTTCCCAAGCCCCAACACTTTTTGAGTTGTCACATTCATGAATGTGGACTTTTGAGGGGTCTTTTCACACTCCAAGGACAAGTTCACATGACAAAAAGGTTCCAAACCCATAGGTATAGGTCCTAGGGGTCTATTCTTGTTCAAAAACCAAGGAAATTGACTCAATAATCCCTTTTTAAAACCCACAAAAGAATCCATACGAATTTTGATCCTGACCAAGGGTTCCAACCCCAACCAAACTCACATCACATGACCTACAATTGGATTCTACCCAAACATGATCACCCAATCAATAATCAAACCTCAAACCCTTCTAAGTCAAATAGGGCTACACCTAGAACTTCCCAAAGATGTATCTGATACGATTCCAATATTTATCCAACCTCCTATTTGCATATTTGATCCCTTTAATGTTAATCCCACATCGACTCACTTAATTTCCTGCACAACATAATTAAGCACATTTAGATATAATAATAAACCACATTAATTGCAAACTGAATCTTTGTAACTTTATTCACGAATCATTTACATAGCTAATCACTCTTTCAATGCAATACGACACAACAATTATCTTATTTCAAATTCATCTTATAAGTTTGAATCTCATACCAAAATTCGCATGCACATACATCTTCATTAAGTAAAATAACAATGATATAACATAAAGTAAAAATAAACTATAAGGTCATTGTTAGGCAGTCGCCTTCATATCATTCGTAATATATCTAACCATCTATTTAGGAGAAATATATAACAATTTAAGGTTGTATTGGTCACTTGCAATGAGAGGCCTTACATCTCCCTCCCTTAGCTTAGACTTCCTCCTGGAAGTCGTTAAGGTTTGAAAACATAATCTCAATATGACAACACACATAAACCTATCAAGCATACTAATTACTTTTACTTCCTTGATGGACGAATTGGAACATTTATCTATAAGCACACATTAGAGACAAATCTCTTCCATGAATTAAATATTTAAATACTTAGAAAAAAAAAATTCTCATAATGGAACATTTATTTGATATACGATTAATTTAACAAATGCTAACAACAATCCTTGTAGCTCAAATTTATTAACAATGTAATCAACTTCAATTAAATTACACATAAATATATCTAAATGAATTCATATTTTTTTATACACCTCCAAAATTTCTTTGCATCGTAGCATATACATCACTCATGATGTTAGAATATACTTTTGTTTCATTGACCAATCATGGCTCAGAATTATTAGCTTCACATTTTACCTTAAAATTATGGCACTCATACCATGTCTCAAATAATATTAACTTTGCTTCATATGTTACCATTTTTTTATTTTTTTTCACATAGCTCACAGGTATGCCACATCACATTTATTTGTAATTTCACATGTACACACAACAATAGCAAGGATGCTCTTCCAAATTGGGTGCGCCTGTCCTCATATAAAGGGTGCTCTTCCCAATGGGTGCGCCTGTCCTCATACAGTCACATAATTTACAACACAAGGCTCACATAATGGGGTTTACAAGGATGGATATTCTCGAATACCACTCGAGGCCCTTTTCTAAGGACTCCTCCATATAGATAAGAATAATCATAGAATGAGGGAAGGATGGATTAATGACCGTCCCATACCGGTCCCATTCACAACCCCTTTCAAAATAATTCCCCAACACTTCTACTCCCCTATACGACCTGCCAGGGAACCCCCCGGGATATGGCAGTTTACAAATTCCACATTACACCACACATGCCAGCAAATTTGCAACCAAGGAGGAAGCCTCAAACTGAATAACACAAGATCATAAACCAAAGTTTCAATAAAACTCCCAAGAGGGAACTATAAATTCAAGAGAAACAAAATAAAGATAAATTGTAGCTACATTGCAACATTCCAATCATAATTCAAAGGCGAAATTAAACAAGTCCTTGAGGCAAATCGGACTATATAACAACTTCCAAATGGCTAAATAGCCTAAGTACATAAATGTAAAATTACACATTGCTAGCGCATAATAAAATAAAACATCAATCAAGAATTATAAATAATTCATATTCAACAATAAAATTTGCACATTACAAGCACCACGTGACTTGATAAGCCACCTAAGGGGAGGAGGGGGATGGTGGTTCTCTAACCACATCATAAGTATTATAGCATGCAATAACTGGTGGTCCCTGACCACATAAATATGAATAGCGGGTGGTCCCCGACCACATTAATATACATCACTGGTGGTCCTTGACCACATAAACATGAAGCACTGGTGGTCCCTGACCATATGAATATGAGTAGCTGGTGGTCCCTGACCACATAAGTATGAATCACTGGTAGTCCATGTTATTCCATCCTTTACCCATGGGTTATAAACATCAAGGAATAGGTTTACACTATGAACCAACAAGCGTGGCTCTCATATGTGGGGGAGTAGGCCACGGTCAACGACCATGGGAGGATTACAATGACTCAGCATAGATCCTTTGTCAGGATTAGGGACAACGCCCTGAGCTCATAATTTCCCGATGGGAGAACATGTGCCTCTCAACCCCTGTTTACACTAGCTGGCATCACACTCCCATAAGGGGGAAACCAAACGCTAGGGGTACACATTCAACATAGAAATAAAACTAACACAAAGGAGCACATCACATTTCATTTAATAGACACACGTATGCACTTAACACATTTATTTTAACTCACAATTAGCTAGCTTACATAAAGACCATCACAAAGGGTACATATAGGAGATCATACTAGATGCCCATCACCCTTATCCCAAGTCAGATACTCTGTATCTCATACTTGAGGCACAACACATTTACTGGTTTTCACTTCACATGCAATAACACAATATACTTTGCAAAATTCACCATAGAACAATAACAATGCACTTACACATTCTATTTTTCTTCAAGCAATATTCACTTTTCAACTCAATTTTGGAAATGTCGACTCACTTTGCATAGGCATAAGAAATAACTAGAAGGGTGCACTTTTAGCTTAAGTATATCACCCAATCTTCCTAGAACTTAACAATGCATGGTTCACCACACTATTAACAAAAATGTCGATACACCCATACACACTTTATTTCCTTACACAATTCTCAATAAATTGACATATAATTCACAATTGTAATCTAGGTAATACTCAATTTTCCTACGATTGACAATACATGGTACATTGAACACTTCCCATCTTATTGACGTCACATATATGATCAAGATTGGTTTTTAACCATACCGTTACTCCTTTTTCATTCAACTATGTTTGTTGTGTTCACTAACATATCAATATGGGTAATTCCACTATAATTTCCGTGTGCTAAAGAAGGTTTCCTACTTGATAAGGAAGATAGTCAATCATTTTTGTTTGAAACATTACAATATGGGAAAAGAAAGAACACTCAATTCATGAAACACATGATAATTCACAGAATAATAATTTTCACAACTCATTGATATCTTTTTACAAATCTTACATTTCACTATCTAAGATCGAACCATTTAATCACATGTTACAATCATCATTTTTACAATCACAACTCCATATAACCTCATAAAGATGCACAAATGAGTAAAATTCTTGAAATTTCTGTCTACTTTTAATTTTTCTCCTTTACATTCCGGTGTATATGATTTTCTCTCAAAGAGTGAGTACAGTCAATGGTTTAGAATACAACATTAGTTGAAAGTTTTACAATTCTACTTAGTGCCTCTTATCAATATAGTTTAACTTTCCAATCACTTAATACGCCATGAATCGCACATATTTCATTACTCAACTTCATAAATTCAATAATTGATTATTTAATTCTTATAACATGTACACAACCTTCAAGGTCAACACCTAATTGACTACCCTATTACTTCCTTTATGACATGTATCCTTTCATATTTTGGCAACAACAAGGCTTTAGTTCTTAGCTATGTATAAGGAAGTGTTTATAGTGTGTGCCCTAGATAACGTTGTAACTTCAAATGCATATTTTGACAAGGCCTCTTCACCAAGGTTTTAAACTCAATTACTAGAAGGAAATTATTTACTCATTACCTAAATCAATTTTCACCAAAATTATAACTTAGTTGCAACTTTCTATACATTCTTACCTTTGACTTGAATTTTAGTGATTATATTCTTTCACTCGTTTTAGTCTTGGATAAAACAACACAAAAGGTTTGATAGGTTTCATCGTACTATTAAGTTCACTAGGTCATGGTTTACTTGCAATAGTGTTGGAATGACATAGGGTTTCACCATTTAATTCAAGGTACAATTCAATTTTTTTAATTTTTTTTAATTTTTTTTTACTTTTCTAAGTTACACGTACTATACAATGCAAGACTTTCATCATTAGTTGATGTCATCATACATGAAATATTTACCTAACAACCACAAGGTGATTCATCATTACTCCACAGGAATGTGAATTAAATCCTTATACACCATGAAAATTGAGATATTGGGTAATAGGAAAGTCCTATATATACCATGGTCTAAGTTGTGCAAGGTAGCAGTTCATGAGTATCTAGAATCTATTACAAATTATGAACAAGTCCTTAGACTTAGGTCCAACAATCTACACCTTAAGGTTTTAATTTGATAAAATTTTAAATTCAAATGTACGAGGTGCTCAAATTTCACATAATATAAGGGTTTTTCCATTGCTTCACTCATGTTAGTTTGATTTAATAAATTTAAGGGTTTAGAGATTTAAACTTGTTAAATCACAACATTTAACACATTAATCCATTTTGTGGGCCATATAATTCTTTCCTCTTTGACTAGTTGCAATTTTCCAGAATATAGTTATGGTGTTCTATCCTTTATTTGTACTAAGGTCTCAACAAGAATGTAAGTTTCTCCCAAAACACAACTATCTTTAAGAAGTTACATTATTTTTGTGTTTAATAATTATGGTCTTAAGACATCAACAAAATAATGTTTCTTTAATAATACCCATTGTGATGACCTATTACACTATTCACATATTTTATAAAAGGACCCCACTTCAGAAACTCAATTATACCCTTCCGAAGGTTTAAGAAAGTTTAATATCAAAAGGCCAAATTGATGTCATAACCCTTATTAACTAGACCGATATATGTATCAAGTCATTCACCCTATTTACTTAAACCGAGGCACCATGTTTATATTAAGTTTCCCCTAATAGTTGGATGTCATTAATTAAATAATTTCTTGAACCATCTAAAACGGTCAATTCTTGATAATTTAGTACTTCACAATCTTATTTGGGCTAGATAATTGCAACAAAATTCTCATTTACTACACTATGCAAGTCCCTTAGAATTTTCCTTATTAACATTTAATTATCACTAGCACAAAGTGGGTTTCACATGTTCCCACACACACACACCAAACTTAATGCCCAATTTATTCCCAGAGTTCCCTAGAACTGCAACCTGGCTCTGATACCAAAATGTAATGCCATAAATTTGACCAAAGGGAAAGAAAAACACAACTAACTTTTTTTTTTGATAACGTATGTGCTGACGAACATCATACTACTTTCGAGGCTCAAAAATAAGTACACTACACATATCTAACAACATTTCTAGTACAACGTTAATAGTGAAATGTCACTCAAGAGCATGGAACGAGGTTAAAAAAAAAAAGGCATGTGGTGTCCAATGTGTCTACCCTCAAGCAAAGATGAGAAGGGGCTTAGTTCTGAATATTACCATTCAGAAGTGTGACCTTATCTTACTTGGGGTTATTGATAATAGTACAATTCACTGATGTCATTTGGTTACCCCACACTATTGTTTTCTAGCTCAACTGCATGATTAGAGTAATAATACCATGTATTACAAATGATCCTATTATTCCTCCATGTAACTTTTGAGGATGGTTGTTTGCTTTCAATGTTACCGATGATCCAATTATCAATATTAGCATTTTAGTTTAAGGTAACGTTAATACTAGTGTCTTCCCCAATGTTAATATTGTAAAATATACATTTAATCATGGCGTGGATTATAATTCTATTTGCCAATTTCAACCTCATCTTGAATTTCCCATTTATTATATCATCGCTCAACTTTGTGTTAGTACTACTCCTCTATATTATTGCTATCATCATTATTAAGTTTATTGCCAATACCCTTAATCTTACAAATAAGATGATTATAGGTCCTAATGTTTCCCTTTTTCCCTATGATAAAATTATTGTTGTTTTATTTATTCATCTATTTACTCTTTGATATATATTATCTATACACAAATATATGCTATTTATTTTTAGGAACATTTTAAAATAATAATAACAATAATCCTATTCCACTAATTATATTATCTCCTATATATATATTATATCTTATATATATATTATATATATTACTCTACTTAAAAAAAAGAAAACCTACATTACACTAAAGGATATCCTTCTTTTTTTTCTAAGGAAAATCTAACAAGAACTAACCTTTATCTTTATACATTTATACATGCTTTTATATTAATATGACCTTTCTTTTTCTTTTAAGAAAAAGACTTACAAGCCACGTAGCCCTTAAGTTCTTATTCTTTTATGTTTATTTTTTTTAACTTTATTATCTTTCTTTTTAAGATTACTTAAATGTTTCGCATGTCCTACTTATAGGGATATTATTTTATTTGAATCTTGTTCTAGTATGATGCGGTAATAAGTAAAAATAAAGTGAGCGCAAACATTAAGTGATCTTGGTGTTAACAGATTTGAAATTTGTCAAATGCTCATATGTTTAAGCGTGAGGAGCTGAAATGGAGAAGAACGGCATTGCCTCCATTTGCATCGACAGAGGAGTCTGGCACCGCAAAGACACTCTGTTCAAGGTAAAAGGGTAGGAAGCTAAGTGACTACTCGTATGAGGCAACAACCTGAAACTAGCAATACTCTCCTCAATTAAATATATCAGTATTCAGTGTTCCATTAATAGTATGCTAGACTAAAATTATGTGCAGTATACTTTACTTGTTGCTATCGCCATCACTGGCACTCCATTTTCTTCCAAATCGCAGAGGTAGAATGAGGTGGGTAGGTACCTATGTTTAAAGAATGTGATGATAGCCATTTAGTCCCAATTTACTGGTAGCACCTGACACACACTAGTGACAACGCATAAATCTCGAAAGCCAAGGCACAGGACTTATGCCCACGAATCTGCTCCTTCAGTGCCCACACATTTCTCTTAATATTGGTTGGGTGCACTAAATAGGGGATGTGACAAATGCACTCATCAATCTAAGGGAACAATTTATTCACATCCGAAGACTAGTCTGGCACAAATTTCAATTTATTTTATTTTATTTTTCTTTTACATCTACTTTTCAGGATGCGTCGGGTGCCTGTACCATGCTTGGTTTTGAATAGAATATCATTTTCGCAAACTGTTGAAAATATATTTGCACTATAATTTTTAGTTAAAGATGGCAGAGTTGAAATAAGATTGGATGACAAAGGCAACCATTTAGTTGAGCCCAAAAATGCACCCACATCCAAAGAAATTCAAACTGGTGAAGTGGCTTATAGTCAGTTTGTTTTTCGGTTTGATTTCAGAGATTGGAAGTTGATGATGGACGCCGTTGAGGGTGGTGCAGAATTGATGCCTCATAGAACTAATTAAGATATAGTTGTTAATTCTGAAAGGGTCGTGGAAACTCCAATCAGAAAGCTATCAAGAAATAGGGGAAGGGTGGTAGTTGGAACTGAGGATGCTGATGAGAATGATGGAAATAACGAAAGGCCTGCACAGAAGAAGAGGAATAGGTGCCTTCTATGATATAGGACATTGTATAATTGGCTCCTGTCCTTCGGGTGCTCATTGGGAAACATCTATATTTCTGTTATTTACACCATAGACACATTAACTTCACTTTTTCTCTGCTCCTTATATCTCACCCATTTAGACGCTCAGAAGAGTCATTGGTTCGACAATTCTCTTGAGGCATTGTGAGTTCCTGTGCATTTTTCAGGATATCCATGCTGAGGCCACAGCAGAGGTTGCAAAATCTATATTAGCCAAGAAATGGTTTCTTGCAACCCGCACAGGTATTGTTCCAACTCTTATTCATTTATTCTCCCCTACTCAACGGTTTGGGTACTGAGCAGCAATACGGTCTGACCCTACCCGCGTATTGTATGTTGAATACCACAGGCACACATCCATCGCTAAAGATTAAAGCAGGGCTATAATGACCGATGGAAGTTTAATGCTTGGCCTCCCTCCCAGGAATTCAAAAGAGGTTTAGCCTTCCATATAGTTCAACGCATACCCAGGACTATTGTTTCATCTCCAAATAAACGTTTCTACCCAGCCAATATTTTAGACCATTATTACTGACAGGAAGGAATAGAAACCAAAGCACTGCCATATGAGAAGATGTAGGCATTGATAGATGTACAGTTATATTTAGTTTAGGTATGTTGAAAACTCCAGATTCTTAGACATTTAAATTGAAAATACATGTATACGGAGTAATTCAGACTCACAGTCTTCTTATCTGTTGTTTGGAATTAATGATTGTAATATCTTGTTTACTTTACTTTTATATGTCCTCGACATTCTGTTTCTGAGTGAGTGACTCAAAAACACTATATGAACACTACTCCCCGACTTGTATATAGTCACAGCTCACTTATAGTGGTGTTGAGGAAGGATAAAGATTATTATATCTTCTAACCAAGAAACTGCGGATGTATTATAATTCTATATCCCAGTATCTTGCACAGATTTTTTTTTTTGTTTTTGTATATAAAGTGAAAATGAAAACCAGAGTATTCACAACAAAACATATAAATGCATTCCTATAAAATTTTCTGGAACTCTAGATAAAATCTGTAAGTGTCATATTCATTGGATAATATATCTTCCTTCATTCATTTATTTACTTATTTATAAGTTCTCTTATGATAACTATAAGATACTAATGTATTGTTCAAACATATATTTATCTCTCTTTAGTAGATTATTATGTCTGTATGTACAGAGAATTTTCTTGTTGCACTTTTAAACCACATGACAAGGAATGATAAAAGCAAAGGGTCCAAAATATAATCTCTTTCTATTGAAAATTAATTCCTTACTGTACTCTTCTTGCAAATCTGACATTTCTAATTACAAAAGTAATATCTAGATGCTCCCAAAAACACTTTGCAATAGATAAGTAGTGAAAGCAGTTCTTTATGCACCTCTACTAGGCCCCCTTTTATTTTTTAGTAACGACATCATAAACTACATTATCTTTCTTGGATATTCTTTTCTTTTACATAAACATATTTCTACATCCCAAGTAATAGAGCTTACATCAAAATATCATTTATTTATTTAAGTATTCATCTTTACAACATTACATAGAAATGAAATAATTGAAAACCAAATGTTGCACAAGGTCTTGCTCTCCACCCTTCCATAATGGCGTCATGGAGCCTCGTGGGCTCTAGCCATACCCCCGAGCAAGGAATTATTTAGCTCCATGATGATAAATGGAGTCTTTTCTCATTTTTACAAAGAAATAAAAACTAACATAGCACAAACTTAATGTATCTAAGTTCTCTACCTTCCATTCTCCACCATGATTCATTCCATATTTCACATCCCTACCACCAATAACAAAGGGAAATAGTAGTAGGAGAGACTACTTATCTCTTTATATGGGGAGGCTAACTCCTTGAACCTTCTTTCCTCTGCCAAGCCATCTTGATCATTCTCTACTATCTCCATTAGAGTTCTCCACGAGGAGAAGTGGGCAATGGCCAAATCTTCCATCTTTTTGAGATATATAGGGATCCTCAAAACCTACACTCTTTCTCACAAGTGCTCACACATGTGTGAGTCTTGTGCCAATTCCAAGAACTTTTGGGGAGTAGAAGGTTGAGAGTGACAAGTCATTCTTCCCAAGCCCCAACATGATCACCCAATCAATAATCAAACCTCAAACCCTTCTAAGTCAAATAGGGCTACACCTAGAATTTCCCAAAGATGTATCTGATACGATTCCAATATTTATCCAACCTCCTATTTGCATATTTGATCCCTTTAATGTTAATCCCACATCGACTCACTTAATTTCTTGCACAACATAATTAAGCACATTTAGATATAATAATAAACCACATTAATTGCAAACCGAATCTTTGTAACTTTATTCACGAATCATTTACATAGCTAATCACTCTTTCAATGCAATACGACACAACAATTATCTTATTTCAAATTCATCTTATAAGTTTGAATCTCATACCAAAATTTGCATGCACATACATCTTCATTAAGTAAAATAACAATGATATAATATAAAGTAAAAATAAACTATAAGGTCATTGTTAGACAGTCGCCTTCATATCATTCGTAATATATCTAACCATCTATTTAGGAGAAATATATAACAATTTAAGGTTGTATTGGTCACTTGCAATGAGAGGCCTTACACTGGGGAAACATCCAATGCTCCACGAACCAGCACATCACCTCCCACAGCAGGGTCAATGCCTCCTGCTTCTCCAAATGTTTCTACACCAGGGTCTCCCATTCAAAATCCTACTCTTACCCCTCCTCTAGAACAAATTGATGAAGAAACAAAGTGTTTTGTTGATCCAACAAAGAGGCAACTCATGCAGAAAATTGATCAATTACAAACATCACTAAGGGTAAAGGGGAGGTTTTCTTTCAAAAGAAAAAAAGAAATTGTTACCTTTGCTTCTTGGAGCATTTAAATGAAAAGGTGGATAATAAACCGCTTCTCTATACATTCTTTGTATTCTTTACATTCAAGCAATAAAAGGCTTGGTAGGATAAGGAGATAGTGATTCCAATACCCAAAAATTGGATCCCTAGGGCAAATAATCTAGATGTTATGACTAAAGCCTCAAGGTTTGATGCGTGGTCAACAGCCCCAATCATTGGTGAAGCCTACTTATACATAGTTAAATCATTGCAAAGTTTTAATCTTACCGATGATCTAAGTAGGAAGATTAGGAGTTGGTAAAGAACTTCAATGATTGTTGTAACACTGTTATCTCGATATAACCGATGAGCAGGGGAAATTAAAACACTCCAACACCGGGTGATCAAGTAGAGCTACCAATAATCAAATTAAAA
>VDFB02037652.1:0-18240 GCA_007258455.2 Sequoia sempervirens | reverse complement strand
TGTTACAACTTTATGGTTGCTTTTGCATTTCACATTGTGATTACATTCCCACACATATCTTTATTTGGTGAGGACAAAATATCAACTTCTTCAAATGCAAAACAATCTCATCTAAATTTCAACTTACACTCATTATGTTTCATTGAAGTAAGGTAGTATCTACCATGTCAAGGGTGGTTCTACTTTTGAATTTTGTAAAAGCATTGGGATTGAATATAATACCCAATTGGCAATGGTTATTTTTATGTTAACCACCTAGAGCACTACAAGTACAAATATCTAAACATGAATTTTCATCAATAACTAATACAAGAACACAAATCCTATTACTATCATTACTTAGGCAAAGAATATAATACACTCTAGATAATTGGCTAAGGTGATTTCCATGTTGAGTGCCCTTTAAATCCATACCTTTCACTTAGACATTTTGCATATGGTTGGTTAATAAGGTTACCAAAAATAGTTTTAGAAATATCAGAAATAAACCAACCCATAAAGTTACTTTTTTTGCTTCCAACCTAAGAAGTTGCTTCCATATTATAAGAAAAAGATAGAAACAATACATACCAGTTGCTTCTTGTTTTGTTCTATGTTGATCCATCTCGTACATTAGTTGTTCATTCTCAAGAATATATGCAACCTCCTTTAGTAGAAGTTGTTGAACACATGCTCGATGCTTCTTAATGTACTTCATCATTTGTTCCATTCTAACCCTATTTAGGACCAAACTCTTATAGTTATTCTACTAGATTAACCATTAATAGAGAACAATGTTCTAAAAGTCCAAACTAAGTCAAAATCTCTTGCAATTATGGTTCTTAAGAGAAAAATAAACTCTTAGTAGATTTACTAGTGGCATAACCAAGTTCTAATAGGGAATAATGGTTTCATGGCAACAGGTTAGGGAGCAATATTATAAATCTTGTGCTATTGACTGTTTAAATCCTTTTTCTCCCAAATAAAAAATAGAGGAAGACTATCAAATAAAGTACCTTGTAAGATTACTTTTATATTTAACAAATATTTGGGAGATCCAAACCAATATTTTAATTATCACCTTAAGTTGTGTATTTGATTAAACTGGAAAATAAAAAACACGATAATGCATTGTGATCTAAACAAATAGATACAAGTACATATAAAAGTAAATTTGGATTAATCATTAATCTATTTAAATCTATAGTATACATTATTTGTAAATTGTGATCAAAATGTGAATGACAACCCACTAGATTTAACAAAAGAAAAAATGAAGTGTGTAAATGGTGGCACAACTTTTTATTGTCATTTTTAACATTTTCTACCATTACGATTAGATTTATTAATGCATATACGAATAACATAACACAAGTCCTTGAATTTTAAGGTGTCAAAATTTCTTAAGAACATACTTTATATACTATGCATTTTGATCATTTTGAGACACTATTTTTTTTCCCCTCGAATATTTTAAGACTTCAAAGTAATACACATCAATTTATACATTTGACTTGCAACTCAATCAAATATGAACATTTTATTCCTAATAACTTTTTAAGAAAACCTACAACAAGAAGGCACATTGACTAGAGTACTAATACATGCAAAATTTAAGGATTGTCCTCATTAAAATAATGAACAATATAAATATTATCAGAAGATGTTCCTTGCAAAACTTGATCACACATATGCACCTCCAAGCAAGAAAAAGTTATGCAAATGTTTGAACAATTAAAAAAACTACAATGCATGAAAAAATTGGTCCGACTTATAAAATGCTTACCCTTCTTCATCATTGTAATCAATAAGAATTTTGAAGGCTGTAACACATTGAAGATGAACCACAAATGAAATTCCATGAAAAACCAACACCTAACTACTAAATTACACAAGAAATTAGGAAAATAGTTACCATTATGAACAAACTACACTTAATAAAATAGAACTTTAGCATAAATAAACATAGAAATCAAGATCAAATGTGAGATTGAAATAAAAAACTAATCTAATTCAACAAACTTAATCTATCCTATTCCATCACTCATGAAATGAACAATTCTAAGCTATTGAAGCAATGACCCAACCCATGGCAACGCAAGGTGATCTCTGTCAGAAAGTCTTGTAAAGTCGTCGTTATTAAAAAAATTTAAAAAAATACTAGACTGGGGACCAAGCTCTCCAGAAACTTGCACGTAAAGAATAAATAAAACAAAAAGAAGATTCCCTCCATCGACAAAATGATTGGTCCAAATTTAACTTCATTAGCTGCAATGACCATCGCTCCTTAAAAACCGGGAGATTTCCTGATATACCTTCCAATAGGTAATTTTTTTCAGGATTTGGAAGGAACTGCTTTCTGAGCAGCTGTATAAAACCCTGGTAGATATAACCAAGGTTGACCTGACCAATAATGCCGGTCCAGTCATACCGTGTGCATGACGTAGCCCGTGGATAGGAAACCCCCTCGAACACAGTGACGACTCAAACCAACCCTATAAACACACATCACGCCTTCCCCAAATTTCATTTTGTAGAACTTTGTATATTCCGTTTCTTTTTATATCTTCTGCAAATTCAACAGCGGATCTGTACAGGATCGATTTTGTTTGCCAACAATGGAGACCCGGACGATAGAAATAACTTTGATATCCGCCCGCGATATACAGGATGTGAACTTGTTCACCAAACCGGTGCTCTACGCGGTGGCATGGATGAAAGGGGATCCACGACCCACGAAGCAAAGAACGACGTCGGACAAAGAGAACGGCACAAACCCGACCTGGAACAAGCCCATGTCCTTCACAGTCGACGAGGCGGCGCTTCAGCAGGGACGCCTCATCTTAGAAGTGGAGATACGCACCGAAGGGACATTCGGCGACAAGGAGGTAGGCCGCGTGTCCATCCCTATGAAGGAATTCGTCGGTAAGAAGCCCAGCGGCGGCGTAGATTTCGTGAGTTATCAGGTGCGCAAACCCTCTGGGAAGGCCAAGGGGACGCTCAATATCTCAGTCAAGATGAACAACAAAGGGGAAGTTAAACAGCCGGTGTACGAGCCAACTACCTTTCAGTACCCAGCAAATGGCAGTGTCTACCCACCGAATGGCAGTGCCGCCCCAGCATACGGTGCCGCCGCCCCTGCATACGGTGTCGCCGCCTCAGCATATGGTGCCACCGCCCCAGAGCATAAGGACGGCAACAACGAGCCCGTGACGGCCTACCCAGCCTACCCGCTGCCCGGCTCTTCTTCGTCTTCCTACCCGCCCCCTGCCGGCTACCCGCCGCCGCCGCCGCCTCCTCCTGCAGGCTATCCGCATTACCCTCCGCCTGGCGGTCAGTATCCTCCGCCTCCGCCTTACCCTCCTTACAACCAAGGTGGTTACCCTCCCTACAATCACGGTGGTTACCCTCCCTACAACCAGGGTGGTTACCCTCCTTACAACCAGGGTTACCCCGTCGCTCAGCAGCAACCGCAGCGGCCGAAGAAGAACAAGATGGGATTGGGACTGGGCGCCGGGCTTCTTGGTGGCGCCCTTGGAGGGCTGTTGATTGGTGACATGATTGGCGATGGCTTCGATGGAGGGTTTGGTGATGGAGGAGATTTTGGTGGCGGTGATTTCTAATAAGATCTACCAAATTACATAATGAAATTTTGTACTTCATCTTCTAGGTTGGTGATATCTGTGTTCTGTATTTGCGTGTATAATTACAATAATTGTGGTACCCTGAATTGGGCTTATTTTGAGTCTCTACGATTATATTGATTTATATTGGCTTAACTGTATTCTGTGGATTTTATAAATTTGAAGAATACGCTGTCTTTTGTATTTATATATAAATTTTAGTCTCTTTACAACATTTGATTTTAGTGGAAATGGGTGATTTTGTTGAAGTTTATGAAAATCCTACTAGACTAGGGTTTGGTATGAAAATTCACGCGCTATCCTGCTGGGTTGGGGTTGTGGTGGGAGTTCTTGCCCTATTCTGTCAGGTTAGGGTTGGAATTGGCATAGTCCAGTGAGGACTTCCCTAACTCTATCTTGCTGGGTTAGGGTTGGAAGTGGCATAGTCTAGCAGGGATTCCTCCCGTATCATGCAGGCTTGGGCTCTGGGGTTGGTACAGTCCAGTGAGGAGTTCTTGGCCAATTCTGTTGTGTTGGCATTAGCATAACTCTGGTGGGGAGTTCTTACCTATCCTATTGGATTGGCATGATTTCTGATTTCTGATCTGTGTTCTCTCTGAAATTTATCTTGTCGATTGTCACCACAGAAGTCCTGTCTAGTAGCGAACATCTCAACCCCACACCCACGTTTCTGGTTACTGCCTGCGATTTGATTTAACATAGTTGTGCACCCTTATTCATTTGCTGATATACTCTGATTTGAAATGGCTTACCTGTGAAATATCTTCATCTCTCGAGGGGACTGAATTATTCTCTCCTTAATGAAAATGGTTGCTATTGGCCATCCTTCGCTTTAATGGGTTGTTTACTTTTAGTGAGTAAAAAATTTCATTTGAGTTCAACTGTGATATTCTTGCTTCTTTCATTGTCTAGTGATTTGGGGGTTGTTAGATGGATTTGCAAATAATGCTGTATTTTCCATGTCTAAGTTGGTTGCCCTTCCATTTTCCTTTCATTGGCTAGAAGCCTAGATGTCAATTTATACAATATACAAAAATAGCTAGATGATTACTCTAATGGACGTTCGCTTTCATCCTGATTTCTCTTGTATTTATGTCTCCTACTGGACTTCTTTTAAGTTTTAATATGCATTGGCTGTGATTGCAAAATCTTCGTGGTTGTACCTGTAGGCCTTAGTGTGCTGTTGACTATACTTCAGTGTCTCTTTCATGTAACTTTAAGTGTTTTCGGATTAGTGACAACAGTTTGTCACTGTTTAGATGTCTAATAAATAAATTTAGATTATTCTTATCGGTGTTTTCCTTCATCCTGACTTCTACAGTTTTTCCTTGGGTTCGTTATTTTAGTTTTGATATGCCAATTTCTACAATGTTTTTATGTTGCACCAAAAATTTTAAAATATAAGCTATGATGGGTTGCTAAGGTCAGGAAATGAAAGATGCACTATGGTAAGTATTTATGAAAAATGCTCGGAAAATATCTTCACTTACGTGAAAAGCTCTTAATTTTTGGCTGATTTGTTATAAAACTGCAGAAAGTAACTTTGGAATTAAGACATGGGATCAGGGGAAGTGTAAGCATTTTTGGAAACAAATCCACATGATATGGAAAGCTTTCCAACAACTTCTAAAGTGCTAGTTTTGTTGGAAATTTAACGAGCCTAAATCCAGCCATTGTTAAAAAAAGGCTGTTTCTGTGATTGACAAGAAAAAATTAGATCGCTATTTCTAGGATGGCTCGTAATTATGAAGTTTAGAATGATGTTTCTGTATGACTCTATAAGACGAGGGTAAGGCATATGAAATGCAAAGCTCAACTTGTAATTAGATGAAGCTTAGATGGTTGCTTTTAGTATGACATATGAAATGCAGAGTATATGCATAGTTGGGATTTCCAGCATAGAAGTACATTCTTTATATCTTGGAAAATAGTGGATTACAGAATTCAGACTGATATTTCCATAACGATTTTGTAATATTAAAAAAAGGGAAATTGTTGACCACTATTGTAACCGTATATTGTTTGACCACTGTGGTAACTGAAATTGTCTGATATCATTCGATTTTTCTGATGTTGTCCGATATTTTCTGATAGTATCTTATATTATCCCATATTTTCTCTTTTTTTTTTCACTTTGAAGTCTGTAAAATGTAATTTGGACATTGTTCTGCTCTGATGTTTCCTGCAACAAAATAAACTGGTTTTTAAGGTTTTCTCGGGTGAGGAATGATTTGATATCTTCAGGAGGGCCGATGTATTTGTATTTGATGAAGAGCAGCTGAATCAAAATGTGTGAGCTTTTAATATCATGATGTTGGTATAGAATGTTCTGAGCACTATAGGATATGTTGCCATAGTTCCTTTGATACCCTTAAAACTTTCTGAGTGCAACTACTTGAAAAGGTGTTATCATGATGTTGGTATAGGATGTTCTGAGCACTATAGAAATCAGATCTCTTTTGTAAGCAAAAGTTTAAGATATGAAGATGGTGGCGCGTTTGGTCTTCATAAGAATGATGGTGCCTTGCTAATTCTCCTATCCGCCAATTTATAACATTGAACCATAGCATGAGGATTGAGTAGACATCAACAGATCCCTTTTTACTGGCGTTACATCAGATTGGAAGGATGAAGGCACTTGTTTTGTATTGTTAGCTGTGACTGGTGGTATAAGTCAGTGTATCACTGAATTAAATGGTTGTAAGCAATCGGGTTTATATTTGCATATGGTCACACCAGCTAGTATAATACAATCCAATCTATTTATCTTGTTCATATAGAAAAGTTCGCTGATCTAGCACATTTTATTATGTCTGAACAATTGCAAAAACATTGCTATAGCCCATAGTTTATCATATACCATAGCAACTATCCTTATTGGCTTTGTGCTTTGGGTTATTTTATGGTAGGTAGGGAAAGGATCCAATAGGTTAAATGCATGTTACACAAGCATATACTAGTAAAAATAATAAGGAATTAACATACTTGTATATATATCCTTCACAAGTGAAAAAAAAAACGGCTAATCATAAGGTTACACAAACAATCGGTTAAATGCATGTTATTTGTACATTGGACTACATTGTTAATGCAAAACCCCAAAAATTTAATTACAGAGATGCGTGCGGCACCACTGTAATCTCAAAATTAATTGAGAAAATATCATACTGTTTAATATTCCTTGTTTTACCTTATCCCAGACTTTCCTTCCAGTTATAATAGTTTGAAAGAAACTAGCATATATATGTATGGGGTGGAGGGAGACTAGACCCTCGTGACCTCTTATCTGCAACAGAATGCTTTGGCCAGAAGTCAGTAGATGCTGCCACCCCAATATTATTTAATATTATTCATTGCTATATTTAAAGCCGTATTGAATCTTCATTGTTTTACCTCAACAATATAAATAATTATCGCTTACTCTTTCCGGGACGGTCAAATCATACTAAAAACCACCACAATATGCAGTAGAAATCTTTCTATGGAATAAACATATCCACTATGGCAATATTCTTAAAAGCTTCCAAAAACTAATCTTATTTGTACTCTATTTCTCAAGAAACTACTTCAATTTTGTTTGACTCTAAGGTGTCCAAATTAGTCTATAATTTTTTACATTACTTGAAGACCTTGCATAAACTTGAAAAAAAATCCACTGATACAAAAATATTCATTTTTTTGTAGAACTTTAAAAACCATTTATTTAACTAAATAGAACTACTTTATGACATGCAAAAGTTGCATTCGTTCTATGCTAAAAAATGCAACGAATTAGCATGAGCTAGTGGAATAATGGGTAACTCTGGAGGTGAGAGGAGGAAACTACCATGGGCCCAAAGAAAGAGTCAAACATCTAAGAGAGGCGATCTTCGTACAGCCCAGTTCTTACGTAGGAGCGTGAAGCAGATAAACAATCTGTTGATCTGCTTGTTATAAGGAACATCCACCGTCCTGATAATTTTGATCCGGACTCCAGGCGAGGACAAACTTCAAATTTCTCCTCTCTAGGTCACTCCCTATCTCAATGCATTCCAAATAAAGGCGGCAATACTGGAGCAGAATGCTGTAAAGCCTGATTGATATCTACAAATTTTTATGGGACATAAATTCACAGGTCAGGTCAGGGGTTCAAGGTTTAAAGCTTTACTGTAAAGGAGCCTCGTGGAAGAAAAAAAAAAAAGATGCCTAGGCATGACGAGAAGCAACAAAAACTATACGACCTTTTTGGTAAGAACCAACCACAGCTAATTGGGACTGCGAGAATCTCTCTATTGCAAACATATTGTCTAGAAATTACCACCGTGGGAACCGGTATTCACAAAGCCAAAGAATTAGTTTGTCTTGTCGTTTACCTAAGCAGCCTTCCATATCTCTCACTAGCTACAACAAGCGGAATCCCATTCGCTCCCATGGCAGGAGAATCTGCCAAACAAAAAGAGGATTCCCTTGTGTTGCATATGGAGGAAGAGTGAAAAACTCCTCCCAGGAATCCTCCGTGCCTTCCAAAAATTAAAAAACTGGTTCTTCCTACCTCTCATGCCATAGTTCATTACAGCTCTTTTTCCCCATAACAAATTATTCTTACTGAAGGAGTAGACGTAATTTATAAAGAATTTTGTTGTATGGGATTGACTGGGCATTGCTTATACATTTAAAACTTAAATTCAAAGACTGGGATGCAAGTTATAAATTGAGATTTACAAAGGTTTTACATTTTTTTTCTTTTATTTTTAGAGGGTAAATGTTTTTGCTCAAAGCTATGAATCAATGAGATCACAAATTGGATCATCAACACAAACACTCAACAATAACACCCCAAATGAACCTTGATGGGAAGAACAACACCACCACATTTATTATACCTATACCCTCTATAAAGACATTACATTTTCATTTGCATGTGTTTACTATCACTTCACCTAAAAGAGGTTCGATGATTATGCCCATAGATTTTTTCCACTAAGATAAATCTAGATTTTTTTTTTACAGAAATTAAGTATTATTTGATTTTGGTTTTTTTTAGGATTTCACATGATATTTTGGACCATTTTACTATTAAATGGCAGCTGATTTATAAGCAGCTCAAACTTGTTTTCCGACAACTAAACAGTAGTTTAACAGTTAGTAAATCTTTTTTCCAGATGAGACAAATTTACTGATCAATTTTGAACTTACAAATTCACAGAAAAAACCTATCAACTAATAATTTATCTGATTCCTTTGAAAATTAAGAAGCAAACATTGAAATGCTCAACTCAAAATGAATAGACGAGGAACTGTGAGTGCTAATCATACACGGTTGTTAGCAAACTGTATCAGAGATTTGTACAGAAGTGTGAAATTTTTGTATTCACTTTCTTCCAATTAAAATCACTAAATCATATTGTTTGCATAGTTTTACAAATTAAAATGATGCTAATAGAATGAACCTGATGCATTGGTACTTTTTAAACTGCGCCTTCCTGCGAAAATGCCTGTGCTGAGGTGCGAAATTCGTCTGGTGAAATTGGAAAAACATTTCGTTATGTTTACATATAAATGTGCATCTATATTTAAATGTTGCCAATTTGAGTCACAGATTTAAAGGCTTAAAAAGCTGCATTATCAGCTGTTTTAAAGGGTTAAAAAGTTTGTTATCAAACTGTTTAATCTATTTCTTGTCTTTTACAGAATAAAAGAAAAATAAAAATCTACATTCTATTTTCATGTGTAATGATTTTTTTATTGATTTTTTTGACAGAAGCATAACATTCTATTTTCATTGTTTTAACTGTTAGATTTTTTGTTTTTTCCATCTATTTACAATAATTTAGTATATTATTTAAAAATAATAATAATATAATATTTTATTTTAAAAAAATTGCTAATTTTTTTTGTTAGAAATAGAATGTTTAACATAAATAATTTAGATTAATTAAATACATGTAATTAATAAGTACTTATTAACTTAGATAAATAGAGTTGGGATTGTTAATTATAATAAGTATGAATATTAAATATGATAGAGAGGGGTATTTAGTATTAGAATTCATGATATAGAAATATTGTTGATGTAATGAATTCATTTAATGTTGTCCAAAAAAAAATGTATTTGGTCTAATGAACATGTAAAATATTTGTGTAGTTTTAAATTTTCTTATGGTTCAATTTCAAATTAATGACAATTGTAATGAGTAAATATGATAAATAGGGATACTTAGTTTTAAAGTCAATGGTGGATAAACATTTAATGTAATATTAAATTTGCTCATTGTTCTCCAAAAATTAATGCCCTTGATTTCATGAGTGTGTTAAGAAGTATACTATCCTAATTTATTTTGTGGTTTATGGCTTTCTCTCTAGGATTATTTGGCCTAAGAATCAATTGGGTAGGTAAAATTGTTTGGCCTTGGAGTCAACAAGGCAAGAAAAACTTACAAAAATTGCCTTAGACTTTTGAGTGGAGAAAGGTAGATGTTAGCCTTCAAAAATAGAATATAAGGAGTGGATAGGTGGACCTTTTGACAAGTGTTATTGAGTCAATCTCAAGTGGTACAAATTCATTTTGACATACAAAACTAATATGTGGTGTAAGAATGATTTGACAAAACATGCATTAAAAGCTTCCACACTCTTTGTCTTCCTTGTAGTTGAATGTGTCAAATTAACAAAAATCAGAAGTTTGTCAACTTCATAGGTGGGCTAGATTAATGACAATGAGAAATATTGAAGGCAACAATCAACAACATGCAAACTTATATGTATATCATGTGCATTTGAATATTTGTATCCTTAGAAATTGAAATGTGTTCTAATGAATTTTCCTTGTAATGTTACGTAGACATGCAAAACTAACATTCTGCATTTGATCAGGATCATTTATCAATTGAACTAGATATTGCATTAGATCCATTCATCACCTTCATCCATTTAAATAATCTCATTGCCTAAGGTTATTTAAAATCAAAAGGCCATTTAAATCAAATCCTAAATCATATTCCATCATTTTCTAATTTCAATAAATCAAGTATTTAAGTCTTGAAAGTCAAAATAATCTAATCAGCATTAATCAGCATGATCATCATCTAATCCTAATCTAATACTAATCACATCCCACTTGCATTATCTAGACCTAGCCACTTGCACAATAAATCAATTTTATTGATTTATTAAAACATCATTTTCCCTCAACATGACAAGTCAAACATGGCATTTATTGCTGTTTTTCCTTGTCCCCCTCTCAGCATTTATGGCAAAATTTGAATTCAAAAGTTCCCCCTCTTGGGCACTCTTCCCAAATCTTGCACATACATCCATCAATCACATGATGACAAGTGTTCTCAATTCATTGGCTTGTTTTTGATCCCACATTGGTCCCTCTTCAACACTTGGCATTTTGAAAATCTTTAAATGCAAGCATCATCCTCAAGCAAATCCTCCACAATTTCATCCAAAAAGCATATGCAAAGTTACTCTCCTTGAGAACTAATTTTGCTCACATATCTTCATAGCATTTCAATAATATGAGCTTTTTATCTAGAGTTGGGAAAGGGTCACTATTTATGTGACACCAATCAATATATGAGATAGAGTTGGATTCTTGCTTCTTTGTGCTTTCATTTAGTTTAATTGATATTTTTGTTGTTTGGATTGCGTATAGGCATGTTCAATATTTCATATGGATTCTATATCTATTTTGTTTAGGAATTTTAACAATACTCATGCTAGTTTGTTTGCAGATTTTAAAAGAGATGCCTACATTTGGCGCTAGAAGGAGGGCAACATATAATCTGTCTTTTATTTTCACCTAATTGAAATTTTGCAGGATTATTACATCTCATTGTAAACAGTAAGAATAACGGTAGAGTCTTTAATCTACACGAAAAGGCAATCAGAATACCCTCACTGCTGGTCTTTTGTTTATATTCCACACTTTGCAGCGATGTAGTACTTCCTTGATGTGAATGGTAATAAAGAATATAGATTGTGAGTGGCTGCTCTGCTTAATTAAGCAAGTTTTTGCATTTACTTCAGTTCTTTCATGCTGTCCCTTCATATACTCTATTATTAAATCCATTTCACATTCTTCAAATACCGAATGGCCACTTATTACACCATTCTGCCTTTATTCTGTAAATATCACCCTTATAGGTGATATAAACCGCATTTGTTCCTGGTTTAATAGGTGAAGCTCTTTCTATCCGCATCATCTCGCTCTCTTCCACACTCTTTCCTTCACCATTCTGCATTCTTTATTCCACGTGATCCCATCCTCTTCTACACGGTTGTTTCGCAAGAGTCAATGTTTCTTCCACGAAGTGATAGACACAAGTCATACGTACTCATGCTTAGCGTTTTCCTTGGGTCAATACCGAGCCTTCTTCCAAACTGTTTTCATTGATTGCTTCTTCGCATTCAAATACATAAATGCCATGCTTCAGGTCGGCGGTGTATCGTTCTCCCCAATCTTCAAATTTATCTCAAACGCTAACAAGAACGCAATGGTTTTGATTCTTTCCTCGAAGATACACAATATATAGTCTTCCGTACATTAAATAAATTATCGATTTCATTTATTATTGGCAGATGGATGGCTTCGATTGGATGCCGTACCTCTTTGCCTCTTTCGTTAATTGCGGGGCTGAATGCAACTTACCCGAGGATGGACCATGTGCCGGCTAAAGGCATTAGGATTTGAAAAAAATTTAAAATTTTTTAAGTCCACAAATAGCGCCCAAACTGCAGTCATTTCATTTCAGGCGACCACATTTCTGTGAAGCATTCTGTCAAATTGCATTTACTTGAAAGAATTTCTAAAGCCTTTTCAGCAGATCCATTAATTTATGCATGTCATTCAATCATTGCTCTATTTGAGAACATATCACTTAGGAGATTTCTTTCAAAAATTTTGTGTCTTGTCTATACGTAAATGTTCAAGCTATTATCTGTGTGAGATATGTTTAGGAGCGGTTTGCAAAGGTTAGTTGACTGCAGACTTCAATCACCCCCAGTTTCTTTCAATCGCTGGCTCCAATTCCTCCTGCCAATTCACTAGATTATTGGGCACTCCTCTGTTTTGGATTTTGTTCACCAGTCACTCCATGCCAAATTGTGCTTTTCCAGTCACATACTTCACTGCAAATTCAAAGCCTACTGTGATTAAGTCAAACAAAATAATCTGTTTTCTGACTCGACATATTTAGGTTCGGCGCATTTATGTAATGACTTGGAGAGACTGCTGACAAAGGTTGAGGAATTCGGCTTCACACCTGCTAATTGCATGATAGTTTCTTTTTCTTTGTTTTGGCCCGTGCAGGAAGGTGAGGGGATGGACCCCAAGCAGCATTCATTGCATGATAGTTTCTTCGTTGTCTGCCAGTCTATACTTTATCTATCACATACGCCGACACAGACAACCCTGGCTACCATCCACGTGATCTTTGGTGATTTCCATCTTTGTGTTGGGTAGGAAGGTTAGCCGAGGCCCGGCGATGATACGGTAGAAAGCGCCTTTGGAAGAATAAAATATATTAACGTGTTAGTTTTTTATTTTCCAAAGCAATAACATTTAATAATGATTTTTCATCGAATATCTGTTGTACACAAGTCGTTCCCTTAAAATCCTGTCAAACATGATGAAATGATGGCCGCGGTTGGGTAAACGTCCCATCTTCTTCAGCCTTTCATTTAAATATTGTTTGCTTCATACTTAAGAGCTCATCTTCCAATTGATGCAAAGTCTTAATGGCTATCGATGAAGACATCGATAATATTATTAAATTAGTCCACGTACATGCACTTTTATTTTTTAATAGTTGATTATTGTCTAAACATCTGATGTTGAGGTAGCTGTGCGCCAACTTGAATAAGTGAAATCATTTGAAAGCATTGAATATGGTTGCTTCTCCTATCAATGTCCTGGCTTATCTAAGCGTTGTTCCATATCATTCCCAGTTCCCACTAAGCTCATAGATATGTGTGATGTATCAGGTATTTTGCTGCTTATGTCTATTATGCTTTGATTTGTGCTTTGGATAGGGACGGATCTTTACTGTTGTTTTTCATGGAAACTTACAACTTTGAGCATTAAACATTCAGATTCCCTATGCTTTGAGATAGGCAACATAGGGATGGAAAGGAGCATGGATATAAATTTTAATTGATCTTTTGTCACTACTTTATGATCGTTTATTGAATATTGAAAGCAGCACAAATACATAGTTAATGCAGTATACATGGTCAATATAAACTTGTGGATTGATTCTTTTCATGTTTAAAATAAGTTGATGTATAAAACAGGTTGTCATGCTTACTTGTTTTACTACTTTTGATTATATGGAGTTCCTTCAAATATGATTTTCTAACATTATAACTATTGTTTATATAGGTACTCTTTTCATCAAGGTGGACAAATCACAAGCGAAATTAAGCTAGAAATTTGGGCATTGAATTCGAAGTTGACAAAGTATTTTTAAATACTATAAAGGGCTTCTATTTCATACTTTAAATTTTTGTTTTGAATCAACTCACATACTTTTTGGGCTCTAAAAAGAATGTTTCGATTTTTCTACAAAGGCTTAAAATGAACCTTAGAAACTGACTAAAACTTACTTTTGGGCTAAAATTGAACAATCAAAACTCACACTTCATTTTGGTGCTTAAAACGAATTCACAATTGCTTTGAAGGGTATAAAACGAACAAGTGCTTGATTGTGTGATTGTCTTTTGAGTACGTATCCTCTCCCCTTGCGCTTCGTGCGATCTAGGGTGCAAGAGAAACACTCAAAATACATTTTATTGCTTTTAAAACACTTCATTTTGGGCTTAAAATTCGAACATCTTGAAGCGAGTGTGAGTAGGGGCATTTTCACAGACATTCTCTTTCTTTGTGCCATCAAAGATCGATCGAAAGTTACTTGATTGTGTCTTTGTTTCGCTTTTTGTTTATCTTAGAGGGCCCCGCCTCTTGGGGAAAAAGTACTCACCTGCTGACGACACTCAAAACCGTAATGACTCTCGCCAAGAGTATCTACCGATATAAATGAGGGTTTTGCTAACGCCATAATCACGCTACCCTGGCCAAGATGGATCCGGAAGGGGACTCCGCCCCATGGGTCAATCTCCACTCTTAACGAAAGTCCTTACTAGAACCTTATGTGTTGAATTTACAAAATCCTTAATCATATTGGTAAGAACGTCGTTTCCGGGTTTCCACAATTTTGCATTTGCTTTTAGTAGAGATGGAAAGCATGCCATGGAGTTTCATGGTGTTATGTGCTTGGCTGCCCGGTGAGGCGAGTGCCGTGGGAGGGGAGCTGCTGGGCCGGGCGATCTAACCATCCGCTTAAAATTAGCGAGGCTGGACTTGTCCAAGTGGGGACTCAACAAACATTGTCTATCACATCCATAGGGCTTGTAATTACCCTTTGTTTAAAACACAAAGCAGTGTATTCGAAAACATCATTTGCAAACAAACACTTAAACATGATCATGCAAATTTCAAACCCTTTGATAGAGCAAATACCTTTGACAAATTTAAGGGTTGTTAAGCTTCCCTTGGGATTTATGTCCTTAGAGGTTTCTCATCACTTGAATTTATATCGTCATTTGCTCTAACTAGGGTTAACAATAGGAAATCCCTTTGCCTCAATTTCTTGGAACTCCCACACAACACTTTGTGGGAAGAAAAGGAATTTTGACATAGGACATCTTAGTTTGAAAATTTAATCAAGAGTGTGTTTGTGGTAAAAGGAATACACTAAGCAAAGATAACAAATTGGACCCCACACATGTGCTTGATATCTCTTGGTCATATTGGTCTTTTGATTGCTCTTAGAGAAAAGTGTGTTCTTCAATACCTTGGTCTAGTAAACAAAGTCTCTCTAAGTCTTTTAGGATCAAATCAAACACTTCATCCATCTCAAACATTTATCAAAATTCATCCATCCAAACAACTTTAGAGCTTTTGAAAATATCATCCTAGACTTGGGTAAATCATCCTTAAATCAAATCAAAGTCATTTGTTTAATTAGGTGTGTGGGAATGTATCCTTTCTCATACATTTAATTAAATCAACCATCCTTTGAACAAGTTCATCCTAAGATCACATCCAACATCTTAGGGTTTTCAAGTTCATCATCCAAATCAAAACAATCAAAATCAAACCCTAAGTCTAGCATTGGTACAAGGTCCCTAAACGTTCAACACTCATATCATTTACACATTTCATTCTTCATATCATCATTGATCCTAGAACACCTTAGAGGTCACTTTTGCTACAAGGTCAAAACACAAGAAGAACATGGAATATACACTTGATCCATACATCTTGAGTAATCTAAATCAGTTGAATCTTCAAAGCCTTGCAATGCCTATCAATTATCAAAGTCCATACATGGGATCATTACCTTCGACAAATGTCAATGGTACAACAAGTGTGAGTATGCCCATGTCAAAGTTTGGAACACATTTCCCAATGATAGATCTAAGTCCAAATCTGCAAATCCACCAATTGAATAATCAATGCATGAGCCTTGAAACAAACAACGTCATTCCACCAAATCCCTACAAACCAAATGTGGATGTACCAAGTGGAAGTTTTCGAAACATGAATCCTAACTCGAAAAACTTTGGAAAAATGATTCCCAATACCAACAATGTTCATCCTATCATGCCAAATCTAAACATCATCCCAAATCAAAATGTCATCCAAAATCCATTCGTCCATGATCCCATTCAAAAACGACAAGCATGCATGCCAAAACTACTTGAACACAAGCCAAATCAACTATCTCAAGTGAGTCAAGATCAAAATCAAGAACAAATTTGGCAAGATCAAATTGCGGAAATAGTTGAGGCATTGCGCCAAGGGAAATCCCCACCACCATTACCTACATCATTCCTTGGTTTAGGGATTCCCCCTTTACCTAACACCAATCACGCCACCCAATTCAATCCAACTAACGTCAATCAAACCATCACGTCAAAACCTTTGAATATACCATCGACATCGCACCAACAGATGGTATCCAATCAAGCAACAATGATGATCCCAACCAATCAAAATACGGTCTCCCAAGGACCTATCACCTCAGTTATTCCAACCATCACTATCCCTTCAATCATTCCAAACACCACTATCACGCCCATCACATCTCAAACCCCCACAATCAATCCAAGCATATCTCAACCACTTGTCATTACATCCAACATGATTCTGAATCCACCACCACTACCACCACCACCACAACTTCCACCACATCAATCCAATAATACGCACGCCGACATTACAAGCTGCTTTTCAAAAGGGATTCCAACAATATCTAGCCATGCAACAAGCAACACAAGCTCAACAAGTTCAACAACTTTCCTCAAGTTGCCCAAGCCTCAAGCTACCCAACCAACACAAGCACAAACACAAAAGATGACAACTATTGAAAACAAGGGATCAAGATCAATCTATCACCGGAAAGCACACGCTACTTCATCCAATGATCAAATCGATGATATGTCAAGAGTCACTTTTGAATCATGATCAAAATACACCAAAAATGCCCAACAATGATCCAATTCAAGAAATTTCAACATCATTTGACCCTATGGTTGAAGACATTAGAAATCTCTCAACCGCAATTGTTGAAAAAAATGTTCAAGATCTATCCATCAATAAAGATATTTTCGCTTCATCCAACGAGGCATCAACCAATGATCATGTTGAAAATGTATCTACATCACCTAATGAGGTAGAGGGCATATCTCAAGAATTTATTCTAAAGTATGATCAATGTCTTTCACCAAAGTATAGCAATGGCCCTTTCCAAGACATATTGACATCCTTTGACCTCATGATTGCTGATATTGAAGGAATCTTCAACTTGACACCTAATCCAAGTCCACTCAAAGATCACGAAGATATTAAGCCACTTCCCATGCATAAGGAAGATATCCAAGAGCCATTTGTAAGCAATCCATCCTTTGAAGTTGCCCCATGTCAAGAACTTGATCCAAAGCATGTCGAAAGCAACTCCGAAATTAATCAAGATCAAGAATTTGTATCTTCAAGATACTACAATCATCTAATGAACACTCTCTTATCCATGCAAGATCATATCCATACTCTCCATCTACCCTTTGAGATGCTTACAGATGGGCACGATGATCTTCATCTAGAACAAGATTTTGTTACACAAAGAGTGATTCTTAACTCCTACAATCAAATGGAGTTGTCAATATCAGATCTAATATGTCCCAAACTCGATGAGGATACACATCATGAATAAAGATATCCATCATTATCCGGTCAAGGAAACAAGTCAGATAGAACATCCACAGTTAGCCAAGCAGCAAATTGAACTAATGTCATCTACAATGGTCATTCGTCAGAGCACGTTTATTGAACAAAACACCTCGAAGCAAGCAAAATCAACGAACGAAGGTGCTACTACCACCATACTGGGGGCAACCTCGTCTCAAGCAAACATCAACATAGGGAGCACGAAGAGTTCTTATGATGAAACCATTGCCAATACTACAACCAGTCACGTCATGAATCGTCATCCACCCATCACCTCATCCACAAATTGGGACCAACGTCAAAAGGAAGATTTGAATCAAAGTACAAAGAACGTTATCAAAGCAA
>VDFB02037651.1:0-12832 GCA_007258455.2 Sequoia sempervirens | reverse complement strand
GATTTTCAGTTTTTTCAATTAGATTCAATGCAAAAATGAAATCTAGATGAACTTTTCACTAATGCAATATGAAAAGTCCTATAATGCAAAAACAAAATAATTTCCTATTTGAATGTTGATGCAAATGTAAACTAAGATGCAATATGTGAATGAAAGAAAAAATTCAAAGTGCTCAAAATTCAAGTTGACCAAAGTGAACCATAGATTTTTTGGGTTCCTATGTATTTCTCTAACTCTTCTAGGGGTTTTCACCTAAAAGGAGAGAGAGAGATGTGGACAAAAATGCTATGGTTCATTCAAATTATGTTATGTGGAAACATTTCTAAACTAAAATGAATTAAAAAACAAATGCAACTAAGTTATTTAAATGAATGAATTTTGAATGCAAAACTAAGATTTAAACTATGTTGAAAACATGATGTGGGATATGCAAACAATGAACTAAATGATGAAATAATGTAAAAAAAAAAAGAACTAAGATAAAATAGAGTGCACTTGGGAAATGTTTGATGATTTTGGAATGTTGTGGATGTTTATTGATATCACTAAAATTTTACAGTGGGACTCATTCGCCCAGGGTGTCTAATTAGTCCTCCTAGTGAAAAAGTGTCAAAAACTAGTTTATGACTGTCTGGATCAAGAATCTTACAAAATCCAGACTTTCAATCCTAAGGTGGGACTCATTCACCACTGGTGGAAAATGAGTCCTTTGTGAAAATTTTGAAATTAGGAGACAACAACATCAGCTTTGGAAATCTCTAATTGTCAAGTTGTTGAAGTTAATTTTATAGGAAACAAGAAAAAAACCTTCCCCAAGCTTGAAATATGAATGAGTTGACTTGACGCACCTAGTTGAATTGTAAACCAATATTCAACACCAAAATATTGTTAAATCTACAAACAAAATTCTACAAACACACATGCAATAGGGGAAAAATGGTTGAGGGTTAGCAAATAGCGGTTTTTCTTGGTCAAATTCCACTTTTTGTAATCAAACCGTTAATGAAATAATGAAATGAAAGAGAACCATAAAATATTAGCATCCAATTTCTATCAACTTACCAAACCCTTAATGATACAAGTTTGAAATAATGTCAATGGATGCTCCAAAGTGCTTGATTATTGCTTGAATTGATGTTGAAAGATTCTTGAATGCTTGAGGACGTGGAGATTGTAGGAGATGTGGAAATGAGGTGAAAATAAATTATTTATACAATATTGTGCCTTACCTTTTCATACCTCATCAAAATCCAACATCATGGATGATTTTGAATAAAACCAAAAGGAAATTTTAAAAATTGAATTTAATAAGGGGACTCATATTCGCCACCCATGGTGAATGGGTCCCACCTAAGAAATGGAAAAATGGATGTTAGAATTATGTTGTATTTAAATTTTTTCCAGGCATATATTCAAAAAATACAATTAATTAAGACATATGAGGAAAAAAAAGGACCAAATAAAGCATGAGAAAGGGATAAATAATGAAGTTGTGGCTAGAAAATTGTGAAATCTTTTTACAAAACTTTACAATACTTAAAAATAGGACTTTTTTAATTATGAAAAGGTGATTTTTAGTTGAATTATAATAAATAGAGTCTAGAAGAATGTATAAATGTCTTATAACACATCACAATGCCTTCACAAGACATCGTTCTTTGAATTTTAATACCTGAATATGCATGTTCAAGCCATGTTACAATATAACATTAATGAAAAATAGATTAAAACCATGAAAAAGGACCTAAGAGGCCATGAAAATGAGAAGGGAACATTTTTATACGACACAAGATGCAACTTCATAAATTTTAGAAACCAGAAGTGAAGATAGATGCCCTAGGGTTTCACCTAAAAGGAGAGAGATGGGACAAAAAATGCTAAGGGTTCATTCAAATTATGTTATGTGAAACATTTTCTAAACTAAATGAATTAAAATAAATGCAACTAAGTTATTTAAATGAATGAATTTGAATGCAAAACTAAGATTTAAACTATGTTTGAAAACATGCTGTGATATGCAAACAATGAACTAAATGATGAAATAATGCAAAAAAAAGTTGAACTAAGATAAAATAGGAGCGCACTTGGGAAATGGTTTCGATGACTGGAATGTTGTGGATGTTTATTGATATCACTAAAAATTTTACGTTGGACTCATTCAGTGGTGTCTAATTAGTCCTCCTTAGTGAAAAAGTGTCAAAAACTAGTTTATGACCGGGTTCTGATCAAGAAAATCTTACAAAATCCGCATTCTCAATTCAGGTGGAACTCATTCACCACTGGTGGAAAATGAGTCCTTTGTGAAAATTTTGAAAAATTAGGAGACAACAACATCAGCTTTGGAAATCTCTAATTGTCAAGTTGTTGAAGTTAATTTTATAGGAAACAAGAAAAAAACCTTCTCCCAGCTTGGAATATGAATGAGTTGACTTGACACACCTAGTTGAATTGTAGACCAATATTCAACACCAAAATATTGTTAAATCTACAAACAAAATTCTACAAACACACATGCAATAGGGGAAAAATGGTTGAGAGGGTTAAGGCAAATAGGGTTTCTCTTGGTCAAAATTCCACTTTTAAATCAAACCAAGTAATGAAATAATACCGAAATGAAAGAGAACTATAAATATTAGGCATCCAATTTCTATCAACTTACCAAACCCCTTAAATGATACAAGTTTTAAAATAATGTCAATGGATGCTCCAAAGTGCTTGATTATTGCTTGAATTGATGTTGAAAGATTCTTGAATGCTTGAGTGAATGGAGATTGTAGGAGATGTAAAATGAGGTGAAAATAAATTATTTATACAATATTGTGCCTTAGTTACCTTTTCATACCTCATCAAAATCCAACCTCAAGTGATTTTGAATAAAAAATCAAAAGAATTTTTTAAAATTAACCATGGTGAATAAATGGGGTCCCACCTAAGACATGGGAAAATGGTGTTAGAAATATGTTGTATTTAATGTTGTTTTTTCAGGTATATATTCAAAAATACACTTAATTAAGACATATGAGGAAAAAAATGGACCAAAATAAAGCATGAGAAAAGGGATAAATAATGAAGTGCCTAGAAATTGCAAAATCTTTACAAAACTTTACGACACTTAAAATAGATTCTTTTTTAATTATGAAAAGGTGTGACTTTTGGGGTTGAATTATAATAAATAGAGTCTAGAAGAATGTATAAAATTATAATTCATCACAATGCCTTCAATAAGCATCGCTCTTGAATTCTTTAATACCTGAATATGCATAATTCAAGCCATGTTACAATATAACATTAATGAAAATAGATTAAACCATGAAAGTGACCTAAGAGGCCATGAAAATGACACAAGGGAACATTTTATACCTACACAAGATGCACCATAAATTTTAGAACTAGAAGTGAAGATAGATGTGCTGAAAATTTCAAAATTGTAAGTGAAGAGAGATCCTTAGAAACTTTCAAAGCTGAAAATAAAAATGGGTGCTCTAGAAATTTTGGGAAGAATGTCAACTAGTTGTGATTAAGGGGGATTGTTGGAGTTTAATCCCAACCACTGCATTTTTCCTCCTCCATATGTTTTTCCAGCAATAATTTATCTTTCCATTCTCTCACATGTATATAGGATTGCTTTAGATTTGTATTTGATGCAAAAGCTTCACTTTAAGATTTTCTTTGATAGCTATTAAATCAATATTTAATTGTTATTAAAGTTTTTGGTTTTCCCTACATTTGTTGGGCTCTTTCATAGCTTATGCAAGAATATTTGTACTGTATTTTTGTGTGGGTGAGAAAAAAACTGAAAAAGAGAATGAATAAAATGTAAGTAGGGTAGAAAATAACATGAAGAAGATGATTGTACAAATAGCATCAACAATCTCAAAATAGGGGACTTTCATTTTGTTTTTTTGGGCATAGAAGAGTAGTAGCTCTACCATTACACAAGAAATATTTTGTATGAATTTCATTATTAATGTAAAAAGTTAGTTGTAGTTCATCCCATGCTCTTCTCTCTATTTTCTTTTTGTTTTTCCTTTTACTCTGCCTCTATCTAACACCACTCACATTACTTCTAAAAAAATCTCTTGTCTTCCTTCAATCTGGTAATGTCTTCAATGTACTGAGTTGCAATTTTTTCTCTAATCAACTGATTAGGGTTTATACCTTTCTTAAAAATACATTCAACAAATTCTAAAGGTTAGAATTGTTAAAATCTCATGGAGTTTCCAAAAAAAAATTGTTTTGGTTGTGATAGAAGGTTAGAATAGTGTTAAGACTAAAACTTAATAGGTTGAGTTTTGAATCCAACTAAGGACAAAAAAATTACTCTACCAAAGTTGAAGTTTTTATGTTCTTCTAACTGAAAAAATCAATCAAACCTCTGCCAAAATTTAGATTTTTTTTCACTCAAACTAAAACAATATAAAAAAACCATTTTTTAATGGTTTTATTAGCTGAGTTCTTGCAAAGGCTATTGTAGAAAATCCTTTTTTCTATTGATCATTTAATTGTGTGAACATTAAGAATAGTCGTTGTGCTCTCATCCAAGGTAGTTAATGTTTTATGGGTGGAAATGAATGCAAATAATGGTGACCCTTCTATCAGCGACCATAGGGGTGAAAATGAATGTGGGAAACATGCTCAGAAAGGAAATTCTCACACTTTCTTGAATTCAATTTGTGGTTTGTATGATCATTGGAAGTAATTTTTCTCTTCACCTTGCTCACCAATTTCTCCATTTACTCACTCTACCAGTGTAGCAAAAGTTGAGCTTTTTTTCTTGCAACTACTGAAACCATGTGACACACTATTTTATATACCATTAAGAAATATTACAACATGGGTATATTTTCAAGCTATGTATTTTATTTTTCTTAAAAAAAATTAGGGTTTTATTCCTACTATGCATTTATAATTTTCCATGAATTATTCCTAAAATTCCAATGTGTTTTTTTGTTGAATTTCAAAAAAATGTAAGACCAACTCTAGCATGGTTAAATTTTTTGCATTAACATAACTTGCATTATATAAGCTTTAGGAAATATTAAATTTGATGTAAAAATAGGGTCATAGGACTATGTGAAGACCCATTTGCCGTGGTGAATGGGTCCTAGGTCACCTAATAGGACAAAACACTTTCCAAAATAAAGTGTGTAATGGCATTGTGAATGTCAAGTTTATTCCTCTAAATTTGAATTTAATTAGGTTTGATTTGAATTAAAGGCCACTTAAGAAAAAATTAACCTCAATTAAATAATAAAGTCCCTAGATTAGTGTTAAAATTTTAAGATACATTTTACAATGCCTTAAATAAGGTACAATTAATTTGATTTAGTTTAAAAGGGCCCTAAACTTAATGTGAATGTGTAAAACACATTACAACACTAAATTAAATCAATATTAAGAACATTTTATTATTCATTATTTCTAAATTAAGTGTGCAAAAAAGCATACCACTAAAAAGGGAAAAACCATGGTGAGGATCAGCTAACAATTAAAGTAATAGAAAAACCAATACAAAAGGGCTCACTACTAGAATAAGAAATACTTTCCAAAAAATCTCACAATGAGGGCTCATTGGCTCAAAAATAATACAAGAATATAAAAGATAAATGTTATACAAAGAATGCTTCTAAATGAAACAATGAATCCATCAAAATTGCTTACACACTTCCACAATCTTACATGAAATATTGTGGATTCCTTAAGCTCATTGCCTTAAGGAACTCTAACACTAAAATTTTAACTAGTCTACTCAAATTCACATCATACACATCACTTGCATCAATATTGCATCTATCTTGCATCTTAAAACATTATTACACTTATGTATATCAATCCTCATCCTCAAAGTTTTTTCCAGTGTTGATAACAAAATGTTATACATACAAATTCATAATAGGTCAATACCTAAACATTCTCACAATGGATAGGAATAAAGGTGACCTATGGAAATATTTAATTAGCTGATAGGCTATTCTATGTGGGGGAACCCCACCGGCATTTCCAGTAGTCTGACACCGCTAGAGAGATTTCGGTGGAGTTCCCCCCACATAATAGCACAACTTTCGGCTATACTTTTTAGTGGCATGGAAGAAACCTCCAACACGATAGCGCATAAAATATAAAATGAAGAGACAAGGGTTGACCGATGATCTGACATGACCATTATGTATTGTACATTTGGGGCCCTGCGGATTAATAAATTACCTTTTCCCATAATTAAAATGGAAGACGTCAAAACTGCCAGCACGTTTCCCACTTTATTAGTTGTTTTAACAAACATTTCTTCCTGTCGGATTAAATATGCCAGCGTATAGTTTGAAAATGTTTTGATATTTATTATTAATTGTGGTAGATGACTCGCTATGTTTATTTAGATCAATTGCCAAAGAAAAATGATTGAAATTTTGATTTTTGTATTTTAATATTTTATTTCTTTCTTAGAAAATAAGAAATGTGTTTGATCAAAATCAATTGAGTTTTCAAAAGTAAGAATAATTTAGAACATGTTACATTTCATATTTAGTATAATATTATATTATCAATTTTAAGAAGTAATCATGATATCATAGGAAACTCCACTATATAAAATAATAATCAAGGCAATAAAAATATTAATGTAAATCATGAGTGTTAATTGTTATTTTAGCAATAGTGGTAAACATGATTATAATAATAGGAATAGTCTTAAATGAAATATTAGTAGTTTATTTAAATAATTTTATCATTTTAAAGTATAAATATTGATGGGATATCCCTAAAGATAATGTTGGCCAATGATCAGTTAACAATAGTGTAGTATTTTGTTCAAAATTAGCTTTAATCTTAATAATATTATTATTATTTTTTATTTAATTGTAAAACAACTACATTGTTAAATATTCAACAATATTTAGATTTAATCTTAATAATGTTCTTATTATTTCTTATTTAATTATAAAACAACTATATTGTTGTTAAATATTCAATAACATTTACATAATGCATTTAAAAGGGATTAACGAGGAGGTAATCTTGGAACCATTAATGGAAAGGAGATAATTACAATTCAACTAAAGATAGAGATTTTACCGCTTTAACTCTTTTAATAGCATAAACATAGAAATAAAATAACTATGAGTAAAAAGGGTGTTGGAAATTAAAAACTATGAGTAAATATGGTATTCAAAATTTATAACTATGAGTAAATATGGTGTTGAAAATTAGTAACTATGATATTAATATTAATACTAATTTTGATAAAATGAATTAGTTTTAAATGGAGGGTAACTCCATAACAATATTAATTACATCATGGAAATGGCAATAAAATCATTAAGGAGAATGAGGATATAATAAATTTTCAAATTGTGGAAATAATATTATTATTTCCCTTTGGAAAATAATTAGGAAAATATACAGCAATGATCAAACAATAGTATTATTTCTCCTTTGAGCAATTAATGATGATAATTATTGAAGGCTTATTGTTAAATTTAATTAATAGAAATTTATGGTAATTAGATAATAATGTTAATCTTTAGGTATGGGTGGTAATAGATTAGAGTGTGGAAAGTCTTTATATTGAGTCCAACCTAAAGTTAGAAACACTCGTGCTACATCTTAGGGTGTACGTGAAGAATATCCACATACCCACTCTCATTATCCTTCCTCCTCCTTCCCGAGTAGCACATTTGCAATGAAGTTGAATGAGGCACCAATTCAATGTGTATAATTTACATCCCATGCTAATGCATGGCTATCAACTATTAGTGGTTTTCATGTCGTGGTTTAAAATTTTAAAAAATAAAATGGTTGTGTCTTTTCCCAATATGTAAAATGGAGTTTGAGCAATTGACTACATCAATGCCTTGTGGGATTTGACTATACCACTATTTCAATCCCTCATGGAGTTTGAGCAATTGACTAAATCAATGTCTTGTGGGATTTGAATACGCCATTGTTTCTATATTTGAGAGTTAAGCCTTTATGAATAACAAAGGAAGGGCTAGCATCTTGAAAACTGCTCAATCATAACATATTTTTTAATTGCATTGTTTATATATATATATCACATGGGCGGGGGCTAGGGAATGTGTGTCATACTCCTTGGGTCAAATAGTTCTGCCCGAGAATCTGGAGGCACTAGATTTTTTCTTCCGCGTAGGACGGACAATAAAGGCACCACTACCAAATCCCACCTGGTAGTTTCTTTATATTTAGCTACAAAGGTATTTTCTAGGGATTTAAGAAATTGAGCAATGTAGTTTAGTGGTAAGGTGGGTTTCACTTTCTAGAAGTATTCCTAGCTCCAATTCTAGAGGCCCTATTTTGATTCTCATGAAGAACATGAAAATGTAGTGCAATGTGAGTTGGGTTACCTTGTGTGAATTACCCAGGTTACACAGGTTCTATTCTTATGAAATGTGTGTGAGAAATTTTGAAATAGAAGATGGGCTAACTGTGGAATAGTCTCTCTAAATTAGAAGGGGCACAACTTATGCATCCCCTAACAAAGTCTTAAATCCAACTCTAATAATAGACACCTCAATGCATACAAAATTATGGGTGTTACATTAATTGCATCCCTAAAAATAAATATTTTTAAGACACATGCTTGTAAGGAGTCTATCAATATGGAGCATAAGATAATTCCTTAGTGATTTGGTTTAGGTTTTATCAAATAAACTAATTTTTTTTTTTTTTTTGTGATATAAATATTGTTAATAGTTTTCAACAAATGTATTACTCACTTTCATTATATTGTATATTTAGCTGATAGGCTATTACATGGGGAAACCCCACCAGGATCTCCTCCATTCTAATGTCAGCATTTTCCTTTCTTGCTTTTCTTAACATTCTCACCAAATGAGCACATTCCCCAAAACAACAGTCATGCACATTTATTCTCCATGAATTTTGTTGCTAATAAAAATTATCAAAGTATATTAGCCTATCAGTGTAAGCATTGCACCTCATTGGTGCAAGTGCTAGTTAATACCCAAATAGATCCAAACACACCTCAACATGCTTCGAGAAGCCTCACAGGTAGTTCTAATAAAAGGTTGGCCAATACCTATGTTAAACACCATATATATTTAGTACACGCTTCCTTAAGTCAATCTGAGACTTCTAGAAAATAAAATTCACTTAAACACGATCTAGAATAATCCATGAAGTAATTGAGATTCATCAAATACTTCATCCAAGCTCATATCATACAAATACTTCAAATTAAAAAATGGGTAACCCTTATTTGCAAACTAACAAATGAACCTCATTTTGTACTACACCAAATCAAGTAAAAATTTAAATACAAAAATATTCAAAAATAATAAGAAACTTCCAAAATCCACACAACATAAGGGAAAGCAGTGGAGAAACCCACAGTAAATACACTTCTCTCAGGAAAAAAATATCACTTAAGAACTAGTTCATACACTAATCAAAATATCTCACTCTGTACAACAATCTAGACACTCAAAATTATGAACATAATAACCTATGACATTCATGAACAACATATTAGATCTACACAAGCATAGGATCAATATAAAAAAATGTGTAGAACAATACCAGAGCACATTATTAGCATTTGCACAACATAGTTTACTATGTTTATCAAATTTCCTCAAAATTACTTTGAAACCAAGTACCAAAGACATCATTTCAGCTCATTACTTCATTCCAAATCATCTTTAGATAGTAAAAAAAATATATATCTCCATGTACTCATAACACTTCCTCAATATATCAACTATACATGCACAACCTTGATTAGCTTGTTTTCCTCTTTTTCATAGTTTTCTCAATATCATCGACATCTTCATCATGAAACAATTTTCTAACATATAGTTGACATTAATGAAAAAAACAATTGGTCTAATTCCTATTAAAATCAATGACAACACCTTCATACTTGCAAAAAATGTCACTTGACACTAGAGAAGACTAAATCAATGATAAGTTAAAATGATGCCTCCAAATAAAATTCACCAATGAATGGTTCCAAGACTAATATTTTATTATTATATTTTATCCATTTAATCACTTAATATTTTGAATAATGTATTATATTTCATATCAACATATTGGCATGTATCTATCTAAGAGAGAAGATGCCTATTAACAAGGAAGAGAACAATGAAGTAGAATTTATATACAAGTTCATCGAATTTTTAATTAGTAACTACTGATCGCTCATGAGTATTTTAGCAAAGAGAAAATAAATCATTCATGTGTTAGTTAATAGGCTAGATGTCATAAGATAAGACAACATCACTATTTTATTTATTTATATTCTCTATCCTATTACTCTTTGTTGTCTCTTTTGTTGCACTAACATGTACTTATACAAAAATTCTATTTTGTGTATTTCTCCAGTACTTTCATTCTTTCTTGCATTCCCTTTATGACTTAAAACTCTAGTTCAAATTTATTTACTATATTTTTTGCTAAATTTTTTTGTTACTCTTCTATTTGGTACAATCTTGGTTGTCTCTACCCCCTTTCATAATATTTAAATAAGCTAATTTTTCATCTTGCATAGGGATCAATTTGCATCACCTTGGAGATTCCTCACAACCCACTCATATTTTCCCTCTACCAACATATACGAGATGACATAGACTACCTACACTCTTTTGTTACCATTTAACAATTGAGGGCATAACTAGACTTTTTACTAGAGTTGTAGCCTACTATAACAAAAAATTGAAAATAACCAAGGCTTGAGGGATAACTTAATAAGGATTCAACCAATTAACCTAACATAACATGGATAGATAGTATAGAAGAAAGACATTACTTGTAATATAAGATTACTTATAATGACTTAACACCCAACTTCAATGGACTCACACCCACATGGAATTACACTAGGATCCTAAATAAATAGGGTCAAGGATAGATATATGAATAGAAATAGAACTTTTGCTGCCCTCATAAATATTAAATCCCACTTCATTTACTATTCATTATTCCCACACCAAATCATGGCTAGCTACAACATTTAGGTGATTAAATATAAATACTAAAATGGTTTTTCAATATTTAATGCCTCTTGATGCCATTGGCTATTTTATAGCCTTTCTCATACTTCTAAAACATTTCAGTTTTTTTCAAACATATTGTTTATCTCATCTGTAATAAGATCACCTCTCAAGGTAATAATTAACTCCATTGATCAACATTCATCATAGAATTATTATAAACATGGTCAAAAGGACAAAAATCATATTTTCTATTCTGTAAATTTCTTCTCACTATTATTAATTTGTTTATATATATATATATATATATATATATATATTTCAAATAAAAATAAATAAACTAATATACATCTAATCAAATAATTTTAAAATTAACATCTTTAATAGTTTGAAAGATACATATTTTTAAAATGTTATAGCAGAACACCAATTTTACCATTCGAAGAAATACATTTCTAAACTCTATTTTGAATAATCATATGTTTTAAATGGTCTATTAAAGGAGCAGGTAGGGACATTTTAAATTTCTATTGTGGTCATTGATATGATTTCTATTTCCATAAGATTTGGTGGGTGGTTAACAAAAGTCCACCTCTCTGACAAAGCTGCTCCAGGTTTATACATATAAAAAAGTGGATACATTTCAAGTACACAATCACGATAATATAAATTCTATCACCCCACACTGTGGCATGAGCAAAGAAAAGATGGTAAGGGTAGGCAATGTAAAAGTCATCCATTATTCTCCACACATTTCGTTCCAAATCATATTGCTGAACTCCATTCAATTCAAACGCAATTAGTTGTCCAAATGCATATAGAACCTGCATCAAGAATGAATTATATAGAGACATATTTACTATCATTGTCCATTCTCCTCTATGGGGGTTAAATATTTGAGTTCTATCAACCACCCCAATACCTATGCCATAAAACATTCCTTCAATAAAAACACCCGTACAAGAGTGAAGCTCTTGATGCATCTCAGGAAGAAGCTCCCACTTGTTCTCATCAACATTGTAAACTACTGCTTCACGGAGTTCATGATTATCAGTAGTTAGTCCTCCTGCAATGTAAATTAATCCATCAGATGAAGCACTACATGCAAACGAGGATACAGCTCTGGTCGTAGGCATTTCAGCACCTTGCTTCCATGTACGAGATAATAAATCATATATCAAAATATTTTTAATATTGCCATTATGTATCAAGCCCAGCAAAACAATCTTATGATTAACACACAGAATCTGAGATTCTAATATGACTATAAATCCGGTGGGAATAGGAGCGAGCAGTTCCCATGATTGATCAACAGGGTTGTATATACGTATCCCAGCATATTGGAGGACACATATATATTTCCGCAACAGCCCAAACTTTACCCTATCTTGATAACACTGGAAAGATTCTATCGTCTCCTCGAAAGGGTCCAACAACTACTTAACCTTTGGTTGATATTTGTATGGCACTCTTAGTAAGATGTCTCTAATTATTTGTTCAGGAAACTCTCTCAAAAAATCCATTATCAACTCTTTCTTCTTAAACAATGTATGAGGCTCTACTGTTTCACAAGTCAAAGAGTGTGCAGAAATTCAAAGAATAATATCCGGTTCCTTGTTAAAGGACGTTTACACTGTAGGCGTTGCTTTATACTTGCAAATGATTCTCCAGATTCAATAGCTGCACCCTTATGGAATGCCCTTAGGATGCATTAAAGAGACTAAATTAATTAAGGATAAAAATATGTAGATTATTTCTATTAAGTGTAATGTATATGATAATTATTGTTTTATTGAATTATAAATTAATTAAAATAGATTACTTCATAATACACCTATCTATCATTTTAAAGCTTCTTTGATACT